>JAYESA010000004.1:4529025-4759025 GCA_036927795.1 Iris macrosiphon | reverse complement strand
CAATGGATGTTTAAGTGTTTTTATGGATCGCTCAGGTTGCTCCATTTTATATAGATGACTTATACTCATTCCGTTCAAGTGATTCTGATGTCTTGGATGTGATACAATGGCTCGCACGCGGATTGCCGCTAAGCGATGATGACTTATCTTTATGAACATGAGGTCACTGGCATAGCCATAAAGGACATCGCATAGTCTCGGACGGAGATGAGGCTTAACAAAAGAGTCATTAGCGTTAGCCATCATCCTGACCAAACATGTGAGACTACCTTATGATGGAGTCAGTCGGATTAATTGTAGGTAGGATGCCCTACTAAGAGTCCGACCGATGTATATTGTGCACCCCAACCGAAGGGCATCCTGCCGAATGGCCACGCAATACCATATTCCCCCTAGGACGGTACGATCCCAGTGCCCCGGTGATCGTCCGAGGAATCCATGTTATTACCTCATGCACGAGTTGTCCGTGACCATGCAAGTCTAAGGTCTTCCAGTTTTATAACTTGACATGATAATCCATGATTCTTTTTCTGAATCGAGCATTTGCTCCACGAGCTGTGATTCTTGATTTGCTTAACATGATTCTCGTTCAGATGTAAACTTGATATGATTATCATCCAGATGTAAACTTGTCATTATTCTTGATCAGTGATCCACTTGCCTTGATGCATTTCCCTGGTTCGGGGACTGCCTTAGCGACCTAACGGTCCTGGATACTTTCAGGTTCATACTTACACGGAACGACTATTAGATAGTCTTACAAGGAGAACTAGATGAATGCATGACATGCACAGTGTTAGACGGTTGAGGCATAGTCTATACGACAAATATTACAACGAGGCAACAATACAAGTTAACATGTAAGCAAGCAACCATTTTATTCATAAGAAAACTTAAGCATTTACGTTGGCTCGAGCCCGAAGGTAAGCCGAAGAGTGAAACCGTAAAGGGACTTACCGAGCGACATTATTTAGGGTCGTACAGTGTAAGTAAGTGAACAGTATACTAAGAAGAGCATACATATATCGTCCTACTCGAGGCATAGCGGGTCTAGTTGCACAAGGCAAAGGTAGCATGCAAGGGTCTGATTATAAGCAATGTTTCATTTTCATATTCTAGCACACGCAATACAAGTTGGGATCATTCCCTTAGCTAGGTGCGTTGTATTCTTATTAGCATGCAGGGGTGATTCACCTAGCGACTAGCATAAAACATCCATATTTTAAGTGTGCTGGCTAAGCAAAGACAAGTTCACCGTAGCCACCCACCTTAGCGATGATTCACCTCGGTCGAGCGATACTCCGAGCGATCCTCTGAAAGCCTAAGCTAAACTCCTGAAGGTCCAAGTCTGGAAATCATTTTTCCTCAATGAGTCACCTCGCTGAGCACAGCAGGTCGGGACGTTGCACTTTTGTCGTTTGAATCGGCAGTCCGCTTGAGCGAAACGGGTCATTACAAAAAATGGTAAGGTTTTGATGTGGGAAGTTATTTTTAGTATTTTATAGGATGAGAGGGTGTTGGGTGTTTTGTATGAGCCTCATGAATGGGTGTTGGGTTAAGTTGGGGTTAGGTTAAGTTGGTGTCAACAATTTAATTAAATAAAGTATCATATGTGCTCTTAAATTAAATGGGAGTATATGGGGTCTCAAATGGGAGTGACACAAAGGTCATGGCCGGTGTAGACTTGGTGTCAGTCTTGGACCCTTTAATTGGTTAGGCAAAATGGGTTGAGTTTGTGTCACCAAATCGTTGGCAACGACATAGGTACAAGATATAGGATTAAATAATTGATTTTTGTGACGGAAAGTTGTGTAATTAAAATAGAGCACAAGGGAGTGTGTTTGTGAGTGACAAAAATATCTAGTGCCTAGGTTGGCTTGTCAGGTCAAGAGTGCAAAGATTTGTTGGAAAGTAAAGGATATTGTCGTGCTCCAATTATTGTAGCAACGGTAAGGTGCACCAAGGATTTAAATTAAAGAACCAGTCTACACAACCCTAATTTCTAATCCTTTAGACAACCTGAAACTAAACCAATTTTTTTTAACATATCCATTCTACCTAAAATATTGAAGGGGTTTACACACATACTTAGGCTAAATTTTAATGTACAATATTGTAAACCCCCTCACCCAAAATAGGTATTTTGTGTGTATCTTATATTATTATATTTATTATAGATTATTTTAAATATTAAATTACTTTAGAGTATTCTCTTAGTTAAGTAGAAAATAAATTTTTAGTACATTTATTTATGTAAATATTTATTTAGATATATTTTTAGACTATTTTAGATTTTTTGAGATTTTTCTAGAATTTTTAGGTAATTAAAACATATGGAACATAAATTTCTATGACTTCTATGATTTACTATGAGACCATACTTGCATGTTGTTCCTACCAAATATTTATTTTAGGTTAAAATATTTAATTATATTTTTCTGTAATTTATTTAGAATTTTAAGAAATTTATTTAGATTTTTGAAATTATTTAGGATTTATTTGGTTATATATAGTCTTAATATTAGATAGATGCTAATTTAGTGTTAACAGATATTAATAAGATTATATATAAATTATTTGTATTATCTTTAATTCTATTTAAGATTATAAATTATTGAGATGAACTCAAACTCTATTTTAAATTAATTCAAATCCTAAGCCTACTAGGAAATCAACTTCATGCATATCCTATCCTTATTTAAACTGATCTTATTCATATCCAAATTAGCCAATCCTAGTCGTATTAAATTAATTAGTCTCCACCATTATAAATACCTCATCCTTCATATTTTTCTTTTCCAAATTCACCTCTTTTTCGTCCAAAAACAGTCAAAATTCGTCATAAATTCAGCTTCATTTTCTAGTAGTTATGACGACTTAAATAGACGATATCTTCTAGCTCCGGACTCCAAACGTGCTCCAGTTTTTTTTGTTAGAACCATATCAAGGTTAGTTTTCTGAATATATAAATTATTTTAATAATTTTAGAACCTATTTTTCAGAATATTCTGAAAGTGCCAGTTGTCCAAAATCAGACGCGTTCCCGTATTTTCGAGATTTCGGGAGATCCCGAATTCAGAATTACGAACCGTTTGAAGTTTCAAAAAGTTGACATGATAAACTTACATAAAATAATATTTTTAGAATTTAACATATAAGTTTAATTTACTGCAAAATTTGTGCAACGTATACGTAAATAGGAAACCACCGAAAATTGTCATTTGTGCGTCCTTGTGGACATAACTCTTTATCGACTTGTGATTTTATAAAACCGTCGATTCTGGTGTTCATGTAGCACTGAAATCTATAGAATTCTACACACAAATCAAGGATTTAAGTTGGTTGACTTTTTGGTCAACGGATTGCCTCGATTTGCGTGCCATGGATCACAAATCCGTAAAGTTGACTTTCGTTGGACCAAAATTAGGGTTTAACAATAAAATAAGATTATAATAAGATTAAAATAATATTTTAAGTTATTTTATTCATAATTAAAATAGATTAAAATTGAGGAACCTATTCAACCCACTTTTGTAACCTAACTTGTTTAATTTATGTGACGGGTAGATCGGACGACGCCTTGAGTTGGAACTTCATTCTTTTTCAGACCAGGCAAGATACCTTACCAAATTATTTACAGAACTTTGCATGCTTATTATATTTTTGTATATTCATTGCATTTCTGTATATTCATTGCATGTGTAGTTTCTTTCAGTCATTACTATATATTAGATATGTTGACACACACATGACACTTAGTATCATGAGAGGACAATTAGTAGGCGCATGGGCTTTAACCACTCTGGTGAACCGTAGTAACTAGCACGCACTATGGTAGTCGTGTCCGATGGTCGCTACCCCCGCAGTATGTCGATTGATGGAGTCACGAGGGTCGCTACCCCCGCGGTTTGTCGGCTGATGATGTTCTAGACGGGTGTGTGAGTTGTGAGGCTTAGATCGAGTAGCCTACTCTTGCCCATACGTCAAAAAGTTGTCCTCATTTGCATTCATATAGGTTGTCTTGTACAACATACTTATATATTTTTAAACATTATGCATGTTTACTGTATTCAAATTGGCTTGCTTCTATGTATCTTGTTACGTCCCTCTGAGGACCTGGTCCCTTTCCAGGTGTAGATATTCACGACTATTCGCAGGAGCACAGATCATGACTTACCACTTATCTCTTCCGATGAGGTCTTACCTTCGGAGCATCGTTGATTATATCTAACGATGGATCTTCTTAGCTGATACACTTCTATCATCATCTTATTTTATATTGAAGATTTTATACTTCTCTCTCATTTTAGTATTGATATAGTCATTGGTAGTGGATTTGTCTCCACCCGACTATTAGTTTTGGATTATTCAGACTCATTATTCTAGTTTAGTTATTTTCTTTTTGTGACTTGTTGTGTGGATGAGATTTAGTATATATGTGACTTGTGACTATATTTATACCACATGTGAGTTTATATATTACAGCGTACGTGTGTGTTATGGTATCCATATATTGGAGTTGCTATATACATATGGCTGGCATGCTTACGTGTTCCTAGTCCTACGTATTTTGGGACTGGGGGGTGACAAATATATATCTCAATTTGAGTGTTTGTGACATCACACTATATGGTAATATCATATTTGTAAGAATACTTTCGGTATCATGGAGTAACATTCATTTTCTTTCATATGAAACTTGAATTTTAGTTGTGCTTATGTGTATGTGTACTTGTATCCTACGCTTCCTAGACTTTATAAAATCGGCCACTAAGAATTTTAGAGTTTTCTTGGAGATCGTTTCTAGAAACTGTAGTTAGATTCCTATAATAGGATTAAATATGTTTAACTAATTTTTGGATTTCGAAAAATGGCTCTCTTGAAATTCTTGAAAATTTTGACAGTCTCCTTTTTATTTTAGACTTTAATTTCTTTTATAGTTTTATATATATATATATATATATATATATATATATATATATATATATATATATATATATATATATATATATATATATATATATATATATATATATATTCGTTGAATTTTCTTGAGTATGCCGGTCCATTTGGTGGAACCACTCAACACCAAAAATGCGCGGTTTATATAAAGTAAAAAAAATTTCTTAAGCATTGAGTTAAAAGAAAAGAACTTATTACCACAAGCTTATTTAGCAATTTTTTTATTATATCGGCCCATGATACTTTATCACACAAAAAAACTAACAATTTTTCATTAGCAAGCACAACTGTATAATTATGAAATAAAATCACGAATCACAAGTACTAAAAGATCACATTATATATATATATATATATATATATATATATATATATATATATATATATATATATATATATATATATATATATATATTGTTGGATTCTTTTTTCTTGACAGTCAAGATTAGATCAATTTCTTGCGAAAAATTGATTAATTTAAGGATTAATCTGGACCTTTAAAAAATTTAATCCAACGGCTGCTATTTCTAAACATGCGCATGTGTGTATATATAAAGGGGGTGGAGATAGAGTTTTCTTTGTTAAGAACATGTTCTTTCAAACTTGGGATACTTGGATATAAGAATTGAGATTTCGTATTTCAGCAATTCCCGAATTACTATAAATCAAAGGCTAACTTAGTAATTGAACACATTTACTTGTGAATGCTAAATTAGAATTATTACTCATGTGCTGAATTTTACAAAAATATGGTTGTAAAAATTATCGAAATAGCGATTTCGGATCCGATACATTAATATTATTCTATTATATGAATAAATAGTGAATGTATCATATTTCATGTTACCAAGTCGAGCATAAAAATAGCCTATATATATATATATATATATATATATATATATATATATATATATATGAATTATAATTTCAATTGGATCCTACCATTCTGTTTGACCAATCTCAAATATGGCCCCCAAAACCTAAAATATGAACTCACAGCCCTTTGGACCATGGTTCCTCATTCTTAAATAATAATTTGGCAATCCCCAATGTTATTAAATGTTGAGATTTATAATTTTTTAAGTATTTGTTGGAATTATTATTATTTTTGCTGATACGGCCACATTCTGACTTTCCAATGTCAACCTAGAAATAACCTAAGATTTAACTACTTGGATATTCTCTATTCTCATTTATAAAGATGGTCATTTGTATGTAGTTCTAGAATTATGAAATGATTTACCATTTTAGGGCTTGATACGGTCTTGTATCGCACTTGAAACTCAAAGCCATGAACCCTAACTTAATTATGGGTTGAATTCCTTACTTAAATTCACTTATTTATGTCAAAATTTGTTTCATTACAACGGTATTTCTAATTGAAATTTGGCATATCTTAGTATTCTAAATTTTATTATATTGGACTAGACTAGTATAGTACTCCAAGTTGAACTTATACCTTTACATACAATTATGTAACTAATTTTTTTAATCTAGATATGTTATATAACTAACTACGTTTATAATTACAACCTTAACTAATCCTTGTAGTTCCAGATACATATAAACCAAGTGTCCTTATCAAGTCTATATAAGTTTATTTTTAGAACAATAAATATATATAAATATAAGCAACATATTCCAAGTTTGATTTTCAATTCAATTTATTGTGTCATATCGTGTCCAAGTAAAATGTATCATCATTATGTCCCTTTTGTGAACTCTAGTACCAACTTGTAAATATATACTTTCTAAAAATGATAGAAATTGGAATCCTAAATACTTATGAAATTGGAAACAAGAAGAATGAAATTGAACGTAGATGAAGAAGATGGCTTTGCTTTAGGATCTTTGAAACTTAGTTTTATGCTTGATCTACTATTCTTTCCCAAGCTTCCTCTTTTTCACAATATATATATATATATATATATATATATATATATATATATATATATATATATATATATATATATATATATATATATATATATCGAAGAAGGTAAATATTATTGAAAATCAAAACAAGATATTACAACACTATCATCTCAACCAAGACACAAAATGAATTCATCTTGGGTCTAGGATATCTATATCAGCTTGTATTTGTCTTTGTACAATAATAATACTGGTAGCCAGTCCCTCAAAGATACGTTGGTTTCGTTTCCTCTACACATGCCACACCACCGTACCTAGAATCATTCGTAGTCGCATATATGCTCATGGTCCTTTGTCTTTTTGAGTTCTGACCTCGTTCAAGACTGACAATATGTCCCTATTATGTATGGTCGGAAGTCCAAAGCATCTACAAAGTTTATTCCAGATCTCCCAAACAAAGTCACAACAAAAGAAAAAATGGTCCATGGTCTCATCCATATACCCACATAAGCATCATTTCTTATCCGAAAAGTCCATACCAAACCTGCTCAGACGGTCTCTAGTGAGTAGCCGGTTACGGATCATCTTATATAGACATAGTAAGTTCTTAACCGCTCATCCTTTAGTCCAAATCAGATATGTCAAATCCACGTCTGGATTAATGCTCCTGATTTGGTTGAAGGCCTTCCGAAAGCAAAAAGTGCCTTTATCAATTTCCTCTCACATCCAGTAATTCTTCGTGCCCAACCTATCTCCACCTCTCGAATATCAACCGCATGAGCGACCTCTATCAACCGACCTTGTAAGTTCCATGCTCCCTCCTGGATAAGACAATTAACATGTTTAGTAGATCCCCTTATCTCATATACGTGTCATCCCTGTCACGCCCCAATCTCCCGCAAGCTCAATAGTCCCCGCTGAACATGAATCACCACGTTACAGCTCCCCCACAGGACAATCGTTCTCATCGGAACGTGATGCCGTACGAGCCTGGAGTTGCGCTCGTACAAAGCGATGTTGTCAAACACCAAATGTTATCATTGAAACAACCAAGTTGCAGCGGAAGTCAAGTATTGTGTACCAAGCACACATCAGAGTGAATACGCAACGGAGCTCACGATAGGGTCCAAATGAAATGCCCCGAAGGCAATGCCACGAAGGCTATGCCACGAAGGCGATGAAATACTCTTGCTCTTTTCTCTAGCCCACAAAGGTAATTACAGTTCATACATCATGTCTCGTATATCTAAGCAGCGCCACTATGCCTGCGTACCTGAAATATTGCCTACAAACGTGGGTCAGTACACAACCGTACTGGTGAGTGGGGTAACCCACTCGCCTAAGCCGACACTAAGTAAAATAGTGAATGCAAACAGTTATATGGTAATCTTTCTAGTTGAATCCTAGATTCATTTCATGGCATAGGGATGACATGTTAAGGAAAGCTGTAAAGCAGTTTAAGCATGTAAGCATTCAACTCAATCCAAACGACAAGCAAATATAACCAACCCGAAGGATTCTAGCATACAAACCGTCCTGCTCAAGTCCAAGCAACACGACTATCATATCGAACCATCAACCAAGCCTCAATATCCATCCTCAACCAAAATACTTACAATCTAATCCCAAAGTGCACACTCTTGCCGAGGCAAGGTGGCCGCGCCTACACGAAGCTAAACCAACAAAAGAAAAGCAAGCTAACACTAATCTATATGAAGTCACTGGCCAAGCCATAAAGGACGTTGATCGGACTGATCAAATACGGTTCTATTCGAAACAGCGCTAAGTAGCTAACCCACCTGGATCGCATCCAACCGCCGGCATCGCGCCCAAGGCACGTTACCAAATTGTCTCCTCCATGGCCGAACGGTCCCGGTGCCCCGGAGCCTTCCCGTTCGAGGAGACCAAACCCCGTACAACACAGGTTGTCCGTGACATGCAGACACCAAGTAGGTATGACGAGAGGATCGAACATTCTCGCCCCACCAAGCGATCCTAGACTCGTTCAACCAATAATCCAACCAAAACATCCATAACCATTCTTCCAACATATTGTCCAAAGCACCATTCACAAGTTATTCCCATAGGCACAATGCCTCTTCTCAACACAGTGTTTTAAATGGTACAACACCCTTCTCAAACTATCCTATGGCACAATGCCCCAAAAGAGGCACAATGCCCACGCCGATGCAGTTGTTCGATTTTGAACCACAACTGCTCGCTTTGTAAGACAAATCGACCAAGTGATACTCGTACACGGATGCACGTTCGCTCGTCCGAATTCCCGATATTCCTATTTGCCTCACTGTATCATTCCAACTTGTATAATTCCAACCGTCCAAGCAAAATCCCAATTATCCAACCGACTGTATCAAATGTGTAATCCAACTATCGCTCCAACTATCCAACGCGTAAACCAAATCAAGCCACAAACCTATCCAAGCCAACGACGTACACTCTATGCATGCCTCAGTGTAGTAATTTTCAATGTTTCAGCCCAGGTGTTCAAGCCTTTTTCGTATTTTCCATATTATTAGGCATGAAGGAGTAGAGAAGAAGGAAAAGAGCCCACTCATAATATTTGATCCCGTTAAGCATCATGTCCTGCCGATACGGCCAATCCCTTGAACCCGTGGTCCGATGCAAGCGCAATCTACTCAACTGGTATGACCGTACGAGCAGGCCGTGCTCTACAAATCATCCGACCGATCGGACTAAGAAAGATGGCATTATCATTCCAACCCAACTATCTCAGTACTGCTCTGAACGAACACCTGATTTCCATCGAACTCGCTAGCCATCTGCACATAAAACCAACTCAATCAATACTTCTTCCCAAAATCCAACAAATCAAATGTAACCAGCACTTGTTTCATTCAATCCGACTCAGCGTAACGCACCGTACGGTTGCGGGCGTTATATAATATACCACTTAGAATTAGGTTCGTCCACGAACCGTGCTAGTACTCATTCCTATCACATACTGTTAGTCAAATTCCATAGATCTGCTCTATGCAACTCATATATTCACGATTCTGACTCAGCATCTTGCTCTGCTAAATGCTCGTACAAATTTTATATTCCCACATCCTTCTTGTAGCTCAATACGAATTCTTCGTATCGCTTAGTTTTGGATCGTACACATATTTAAGGCGTCCCTAAAATATATGCATTTCAGCCGAGCTTTGCGATAGCAAATTTGGACAAGTTACAAGGGTATCTTTATGTCCGAGGCATCCATTTGCTTACTCCCAATCGAACCAATCCAGATTTTTATACCAACATATTCGCTTGAGCACTATTCTCAATTATGATGATTTTCCACCGACTCAATCCGTTCGTGTTCCAACTCAATCCATCCAACTATTTCTGAATTCGCACTAGCAACATCTTCAAAAATTATCTCGTGCACCGAACGATCAACTCAACTGATACTACCCCAGCTAGGCGACTTACCCAAATATCAAACTTTGCTCTTATCAGCTCAGCCAAACACCTCTTCCTCAATCTCAATACCTCGCTGGGTGAACATCTATATTGAGGTTCGTGTGATCCACGAAGATTTTGCCGCCACGCCAAAGGGATAGTGTCGCCACGATTTTAACGTGGGCACACTCGCCACAATTCCTAGGTTGCGCATGGAATAGTTCTTCGTGCTGCTTCCACTGCCTCGAAGCATAGGATATCACCTTTGCCTTCTGAACGAGCACGCTTCCCAGACTAAGTTTTGATGCATCTTGTAAATCTGAGGCAAATCTGTCCCTTCCAGTATTCGCAAGGATTTGATCTGAACGAGCCACTGTTTTAACTTTATGAGCTAGTTTCACAGTCGTCAATTCATATTAATGTTATTCCCTTCCAGGTGTAGAAGCATGAAAAATACGCTAGATAGCTCTACGCAACATGGTGATGCAGGGCAGCGTAAGCAGGGGACCTCAAGGCCATCAGGAGTGCAACGGAGCTTTTCTACTGAGCACGGCATAAAATATAATGGGACCATCTGCGTAAAATACAGTATGTCCAGGCCGCTTCAGCGTAGACGGGGTGCTTCATCGCCTCCATGGCGTAAAACTCATCCGCTTTTATAGCAGCGTTAAAGCGTACGAGGAACGCTTCGTCTTCCCTAAAATAAACCTGTCAAGTCACGCAGTGAACCTGACATCTGACTCTTGACAAAAAGTGCTGCACGGCTACCCAGACGACGACTGGAAAGATGGCAGACCACTCGGGACGCGCCCCACAGTATGATGACGGATCTCTGCATTTAATGCAGGGGATTTGGTTAAATATCACCGAACCGTCGTTTACTGACATCCCCTCAGTGGAGACTGCTTTTACGCGTACAAGGGGATACGCCGCCTTGTTTTACACAAGCAAACGCGAACTGTTTACGCTCTGCGAAAGACAAACAGACTGCCACGTTAAAAGCTGCTCTTCGTACAGGGCCCGAGGCACGTCTCTGCAAACGAATGCTCAGAACGGTGGCAGGCCTTCGGAACACGTCTCTACAATTAAAGATGATGGCGGATCTCTACATTTAATGCGAGAGATTTGATTATATCTCCAAGAGCCGTGATTTAAGCTAAAGACGTCCACATCACCTCGGCTTCTACGCCCATTCAGCTTTTGTGACTGCTCGGTCTCTACGACCACTCTGGCACGTTACGCAGCGGCTTCTACACCCATTCAGCTTCTATGCTCATTCGGCCTTCTGTGCTTATTCGACTTCTATGCCATCAGGCTTCTACGCCTACTCGGCTTCTATGCCTACTTGGCTTCTACGCCATGGTGACAGACATTGGCTTCTACGCCAACCTCTTCTACACAGGGGATACCTACCTACGTGGCTTCTACGCCGTGATCTTCGTAGCGATTATACGTATTTTGTTCCTTAGTTGGACCCGCGTCACACGCTCATTCAGAAGGTCATCTATATGCAGGCTTTAGGTTATTTTAACCATTGTGTAAAAGGGTGCTGTACTTTCCACTACTCGGTTTCCACACCGATTGAGTGGTCACTATCACCAAAACTCTATAAATAGAGACCTCTATCAACAGAGAAACAGGTGGAGAAAATCGAACAAGGTCGAGAAAATCGAACAAGGTCGAAAGAATCGAACAAGGTCAAGATTTTAAAGATCGAAGAGTCTTTGAGAGAGAGAGAGAGAGAGAGAGAAGCATCCAGAGCTCAGGCGAGGAGTAGCGATCGACGACATTGGCATCGTGCATCCATCCTCTTTCGCCACCTACGAAGCTGCTTTCCGTCTTCCACGGCACTTCTTCACCATCGTGTAGTCCAAGGGCTAAAGTGATCGACTGCAGATCTGACACCTATAGCAATCATCTACCCAGATTAAATAAATTGTACTCCTACATCCTCGTATAGGATCAAATTGTACAAGTTTGTTTGTAAACCAAAGAAAGCGGGTTTCGTGCAAACCTCGTATTATATACATTTCGTTCTTTCGTTTAATACCACAAACAAGATGGCAACTCTGCTGGGGACATCTTTCTCTTCTGATGAGGAAGCGATTGCTCAACACGATGCGGTACCCGTGGGATCCGTAAAGAAGACACTGGTCGTCCAGTTCGACCAGTCTGCCTACGAAGACATGCTTCGGACGGGGGGTAGCTCTCACTCTCACTCTATACAAAACAACAGGAAGCTGCGCAAGGTCTGGATGCCCAAGACATCCTCTACCATCCCTGTGGACTCTCCGATCTCTCCGATCTCTTCGACCAATGAGGTTGTAGCATTGCTTCCTCCGTGCCTTGTACGTAAAATTCAGTCTCCCGCTACGCACGGTACAGACAAAACTTCGGGCAAAGCCTCAGCGCTAACCCAGAAGTATCCACTGTGCTCCAAGCGTAGAAATCAGTCCCCGCTACGCGCGGTACAGACAAAATTTCGGGCAAAGCCTCGGCGCTAACCCAGAGGTATCCACTGTGCTCTACGCGTAGAGACCAGTCTTCCGTCCGTGGCGGAATAGACAAAACTTCTGATGATGCCTCAACGCCAAATCGGAAGTACAAAGCACGCTCCGCGCGTAAGACAACATCTGACCTCTACGGGGAACCATATGACACCCGTGATCTCCGCAAGGGAAAGCAAGCGGCAAGCTACTTAACTTCTCGGCATTCACGCCAGCAAGGGAACAATCTACCCGCCCTCCAAATTATGCGAGAAGCTGATGGCTGCCTGAGGATATCCTCAGCCTTACGCCAACCAGAGCGAAGCTCGAAGTTACGTCAGGCGACGTCCCTAAGCGTACAGAAGGCTTGATTGACGGAAAGACACGCTCCTCGGAGATTATTCGCCACCCAGATGGCCAATCTTTTGTATACGGGTGGCACAAGGAAGACTATGGTCCCCATCGTCCGCATACCTACCACGACGAACCGAAAGAACGAGCAGTCTTCTTCGTCTTCTTCTGTAAATTCTCCTGACCTACGGGATTATCTAATCCAGAAACGCAAAAACAAGACTCATAAACGGACTTCAGTTCCCCTAACGGTCAAGCGCGGGAAGATCTTATGGGAAGATACGTCAACGTCTAATGTCGTCATAATAGGTGGACCACGTGAAGATTCCATCTTTATTATTCCACCAACTCGCGACGATCAGCATCCAATAATCTTCGGTCGCAGACGGGATACCCCGATCGTACAGGAAGAATCTTGCGAGTCTGAAACTGGCAGGATACAAACCCACCGATATAGCCCGCAAGCATTAAATATTATGCGAAGCATGAGTTATGATTTGAAGCTGAAACAAGGCCTCAACAATGGGAAAGGTAGACGAACACTGTTGTGGGATAATTCTCACCATCAACAAGCTCATTTCGGGTTGGGATATATTGCATCTCTTACAAAACCCAAAACTCCAAAATCTGATCCTGTACAACCAGAGGCGGCTCCTGCCAAATCAGTTTCTATGGCCGGAGGCCGCGATATGTCTGGGGGTAACTCACATCGACAAAACAAGGCAGCATCCAAGGCTAGGGGCAGAATGTTCTCAAGATTCAAAGATGATGCAACAACGGCAATCTTCCCGGAAGGCCGTGAAACTAAGGCATCAGGAGCCCTACAACCAAAAGGGACTTTCTCCTTCAAAGAAGATGACATAATTGAAATCTTCAATATATTGAGGAAAGAACGCAAGCTTCAGCTACCTAATATCAGATACCCTGAGAGGACCGGCAGAGTCGATGACCCAAATTATTGTCTCTTCCATCGGTACACCCATCACCCCACAAGGGCCTGCTATGTACTAAAAAGGAGAATTCAGGAATTGATCGACGCCAAGGTCATCACTTTGCATCTATAAACAAGGGAACGATCACTACAGAAAAATACCAGAAGGTTGCCATCTACACTTAACACCCGTACTTAGTCATAAGTACGCCAGCAGTGTTAAGTCCACAAAAAACTGCCATGTCCATACCACCTCTGAGAAGACGTGTACCTCCATCTCCAAAGGAGTCACGATCAAAAGTTTGTCATGTTCACATTACCTCTGAATAAACTTTCGGCTATCCACTATCTTCTGATGTAGTTTGCCATCTACACTTAGCACCCGTACTTAGTCATAAGTACGCCAGCAGTGTTAAGTCCACAAAAAACTGCCATGTCCATACCACCTCTAAGCAGACGTGTACCTCCATCTCCAAAGGAGTCACGATCAAAAGTTTGTCATGTTCATATTACCTCTGAATAAACTTTCGGCTATCCACTATCTTCTGATGTAGGTTTCCATCTACACTTAGCACCCATACTTAGTCATAAGTACGCCAGCAGTGTTAAGTCTATAAAAAACTGCCATGTCCATATCACCTCTGAGCAGACGTGTACCTCCATCTCCAAAGGAATCACGATCAAAAGTTTGTCATGTTCATATTACCTCTGAATAAACTTTCGGCTATCCACTATCTTCTGATGTCGGTTGCCATCTACACTTAGCACCCGTACTTAGTCATAAGTATGCCAGCAGTGTTAAGTCCACAAAAAACTGCCATGTCCATATCACCTCTGAGCAGACGTGTACCTCCATCTCCAAAGGAGTCACGATCAAAAGTTTGTCATGTTCATATTACCTCTGAATAAACTTTCGGCTATCCACTATCTTCTGATGTAGGTTGCCATCTACACTTAGCACCCATACTTAGTCATAAGTATGCCAGCAGTGTTAAGTCCACAAAAAACTGCCATGTCCATATCACCTCTGAGCAGACGTGTACCTCCATCTCCAAAGGAGTCACGATCAAAAGTTTGTCATGTTCAGAGCCTCCACCCTTGGTCATCAACCTTCGGCGCAACAAGCAGCCGACTGATGTAAACGCAACCAGGAACGGAGTTCCAGATGATAATAAACATCCTCTTTTCCAGTATATCGACGCTCAGATTCCAAATCAGGAATCCTCTCCCCATGACGATATAGAACCTATAGCGCAAAAATTCTTGGAAGCTATAGATTCCTATCATCCATACATATGGGAAGTAGCATCATCATCCAATGTCGTCGCGACATACGGACCCCATGAGGACTCTATCTTCATTGTTCTGCCTGCCCGCAGCAGTCAGCATTCAATAGTCTTCGGCCGAACGCACAACGAATCAACTATACGAGAAGATTCCTTCAATGATGATGCTGGTGAAATACAAGTTCACAGGTACAGCCCGCAAGCCTTAAAGATCATGCAAAATATGGGTTATGACTTAAAACTGAAGCCAGGTCTCAACAATGGGAAAGGCAGACTTCATACATCAGCCGTATGAACATCTACATCCTACGGTTGCATCCTGGCCTTTCGAAGCATGGGGTATAGACATCATTGGTCCTATTCACCCGTCTTCTTCCAGAGGTCACCACTTCATACTGGCCATCACGGATTACTTCTCCAAATGGGCAGAGGCGATCCCTCTCGCTGAGGTAAAAACATCCAATGTGATCAGCTTCATCAAGCATCACGTCATTTATCGCTTTGGGATTCCCCGAAGGATAATGTGGTGCCCCGTTCCCCCTATTCGGGGAGCGCGGCTAAGAAATACTAGACGGTATCGTTCGATCGGGATAGATTGAATCAAGAACTCATCCTTGTTATGGATTTGCCTCTTCGGAATCGATTCCCATATTCAGTGGACCGTGCCCCCGGGATCGACTTAGCGGCAGAGTCAGGAGGGACCTCTCCGCTGCATTCTTTGTTGCCTAGTTTTCGCTGTCGCTTGTTGCTTTCGTGCCTTGAGTTGATTTTCTGATTTGCTTGGGTTTTCTTGAACGGTTTCGATGGATTTCATTGCTTTCGTTCTTAGGACTGCACTTCAATTCCGATAAGGGAAAGAAGAGGAAGAAGTACTGATCAGCTGTTCGTGTCAATACAGGTGAACCAGCTGTAGTCGTCGCTCGAGCGGACGCCTAAAGCACTTCTTTCCTTTTCCTTCCAACTACCGAAGTGAGTGGCTACCAACCCGATTAGCTAGCCCTACTTGCTAGTCTTCACATCTAAATCTCGTGTTCGTGCTTGCCCCGATCAAATGATACCAAGTAAATAACTAAAAGATATCAAGATAATAAGGGAATAGACTTGGGAAATATTGCTTGTCAAATGAAACTTGTGAACGGTTACTTACTTATATGCTTGCTCGTTTGGAAATGTTCATCATATGCATAAATATAAGTTAGAATGTATATTTCTTCTTAGAACTGTGCTATGTATAGAACTCATTTTCAATGCCATAAACTGAACAGATAGGCTATACAAAAGTAAATCTTGCCCTGTACTGCCATGCTCCTGATATGCCCTGATTTGCCTCGATTGCTAACTTAGTGTACTACGTTGATCACGGACAACTTGTGCACAAGGTCTTAGTTCCTGCGGACGGTCGCTGGGGCACCGGCACCGATCTGATCCGGACGGAACTCATGATAGTCGCCTGCTATAGGACGGAATGCCTTGGGACGTCCTGATCTATGCGTCGCACGGCACTCCGTACTGAGACTAGCCCGTCCATTATGGCAACGTGCCAGTGATCCCCCTTGTATATTTAAACCTGTTGCTACTAACTTGTGTCTTCTTGGCAGGGAAGGCAAGGTAAGTATTATGCAGGTGGTTCAGACGGGCAGGTAAATGTCACCGAACGGTGGCGAGTTATTTCAATGATTCCATATGTATGTCTTGCTGTAAAATAAACTAAGGCAAGATAGAAACCCACAAATATGCATGCTTCATTAAAACAACGTGTTGATTGATATAGTTGGGATAGCTTGCCTTCACCAGTACGTTTCGATGTACTGACCCTCGTTGAAACAGGTTCCCCGCGCTAAGGAGAGCCGAGCGAGGAGCAGGAGACAAACCCCCAATCCAGTCCAGCTGTAGGCACGCCTCGACCGTGCTACCTTTGAAGCATTTTGAAGAAGAAGAAGCATTTTGAAGTTAGAAGCTAGCCACAAGCAACCATGCAACTTCGTGGCAAAGCAGTCGTTCCGACGCAAGGTCTTATATTTTGAGTTTAGTAAGGATATAATGTACAGGACTGCTATCTCATTTTGTGTCCACACTTTTGTAAGCCCAGAGAGGCAATCCTTATGACTCAGCTCAAGGAGTTTGTAATAGATGTTCATATTATCAATAAAAGAGAACTTTTCCATGTTTCAATATGTGTTTCAATTATCTGCGTACTCTGAATATGTGCTCGCTATGCGAAACAGAATACTTAGCCTTGTGCGGTGCGCAACCTAGGCCCGCACGGCGGTCACGCCCGAGGGACGACTAACGATTCCACGGGATCGGGGTGTGACAGATAATCCATGACAATGGGCCTCAGTTCATCAGCCAAGCATTTCATCAATTTTGCGATAAAAATCGGATACAAAATATCGCCTCTACGGCATATTATCCAGCTGCTAATGGTTTGGCAGAAGCCTTCAACAAAACCATTATCAAACTCTTGAAGAAGTTCGTCTCTTCGAACAAAAGAGATTGGAACGAGAAGCTGGGAGAATGTCTCTGGGCATACCGCACAACGGTCCGAGCACCGACAGGTTGCACTCCGTTCTCACTGGTCTACGGGAGCGAAGCAGTTCTTCCCATCGAAATTCAAATCCCGTCACTCAGGATAGCAGTCGCCAATGAGTTAACTCGGGAAAAGAATGACCTTTTAAGGCTTCAAGAGCTAGAAGGATTAGACGAGAAACGCCTTCAAGCTCAACAGAGCATCGCGTTCTATCAAGCGCGCATTTCCAGAGCTTTTAATCAAAAAGTAAAGGAAAGAGTGTTCAAAGTTGGCGAGCTAGTCCTAGCTGTAAGAAGGCCAATGATTCTCACTCACAGGAGTAGGGGCAAATTTTAGCCCAAATGGGAAGGCCCTTACGTGATCGAGACAACATTCTCAAACGGCGCTTACAGGATAGCCCAGCCTAATGGAGACCTACTAATGGCTCCTATCAATGGCAAATTCCTGAAAAGGTACTATGCTTAAACTCCTCTGCTCGAGTGGAATAAGGCAAAAATCTTATTCTGACAAAACTACTTCCAAAACGAAACTAGTTGGGTCGTATTCTATCATGTCCATATGACCCCTGAATAGATGCGCCCTGCTAAAGTTTACCGAGAGACTATCACGTCCATACTACCTCTGATATTACTCTCACCCAAACCCGTCATTTACATTCCGAAATGACGGGTCCACAAAGTCAGATACAAAGCCTCTTTATTATTCCCCAGAAAAGAGCGGAAGTACATTAAAGAGCAAAAGCAAAAGTACATCATGAAGGAGGAGCGGTCAAATTACGAATCTGTTGCGCCAGCCTGGCCATCTTCGCATTCCTGGAGTCCAAAATGGCAGCTCGAGCTTGCTCCCATCTCGTCTCCTCATCATTCAAGGCGGATAAATCAGACAGAGAATGTGTGAGAGCGGCGTGCATGGCACTCGCATGTGCCAAGTTCTGTTGAGCTTCTTCCATCTGGCTTTGTAACACATACACACCGGCGGCTGAAGCACGAGACCACTCCTTCGCTAAAGCAAGCTCAGCCTCCAACTTACGGACCCTCGCTTTATTTTTCTCATGTTCAGCTTTACTCTTGGCCAACTGGGGAACAACACACTCCAAGAGGGTGTGCTCGTCGCTCATCTCCTGCTGCCGCATCTCGAGGGACCTGCTCAGAGCTTCCAACTCTCCCAGCCTTGCAGTCAGCGAGTCGTATTCATCCTGGACCAAATCGTCAACACTATCCTGGGATAGCTGCAAGTATTCGTTAACGGGTTGCTCCAACCCATTAACTACCTCCGCCAGGACGTCAGCTAAACCAGTATAGCCAAGGTCCCTGATCGCCTCTATCGAAAACTGAGAGGACTTCTTCAGACTCTCAAAATTCAGATTCTTCTCCAACACCATTGATATCAGCGTTGTCAAAGTGTAGTAGAAGATACCGGTATATTGCTCGGTCAGCGCAGCTAGGCCCGAATGCACGCTGGGAGTGGCTGCAATGTTGTCGAACCGCGCTCTAGAGGCGACCGTAATCGACGTGGCCACAGTCCTCGTCTTGACAGAGGGTGCGACAAAAGAGGAAGCACCAACACCAAACGAAGTAACCGGCATACTCGAAGGAGGCATTGTCGCAACGACAGGGTCGTCCTCTTGAGGTATCGAAACCTCGTCGGCAGGCGAGCCGACACCCGAATATGCTTCCTCTTCAGAATCAGGTACCTCCGTATCAACGCCAGGACCTGACACAGAGCCGAAGGGCGCATGTACATTGCCCTCCCCGAAGAGGTCGTCCCCTGAGAAGAAGGCAAGAGGAAGTTAATGTCAAACATGATGTTAATTTTCCTAAAAGAAGAGGCACGAAAAGACGACAGTGATGCTAGCCAAGCTGTCATACCTGGAGAAGAGGGCCTGCTAACTAACAATGGCAAATACTCTTCCAGGTCTTCGTCGAGATCCACTTGAGGCTCATCAACTGGAATCTCGCTAGAAGCGCTGACGGGCATGGCAGAGGCCTCTCCCAATGCTGATCCGGACAAAGGTATATGGAATCTTATAACCAGCCTCGAAGGCGACTTCGCTCCACTACCTGAAGCAGTAGCAGCGATAGCAGCCTCCAGCTGAGATTCTCCGGCGCCACCGGCCAAAACTGTAGAAGGTTCCTCTCTAAAAGGCGAGGAACCCCCAATCAAAGAATCATCCCCGACAGAGGGAGAAGCAGGCTCACTTCCAGAAGCCTCAATGCCAGGAATCTAGAGAGGACGAGTAACCATCCTTTTCGTCCTCTTACGAGGGGAAGCCTCCTTCAGAACGGGAGCCCTTCGTTTCCCGGAGACTACCAACGCCCCTGCAGGCGGAGGTATTTCACTCCTCGGTACCGATACGAGAGGCTCATCCGGAATAGCGTACTCGTCACCCTCGTCAGAAGAAATCGAGGGGACTTCAACCCTTCCCCCAGGCTTGGAAGAGGGTACCCTAAAACTTCCACCCATATCAAAATTGCGATGGGAGGTGTTCGTTGCCACATAGAACTGGGTATACGAATGTAGGATGCGCAGCTCCGTGGAGGCTGTGACGACGGGCACAATAAAAATTGCCCCGGTGCAGCCCATGATAAAATATCGCCATCCCCTCGCTCCATCGATGAGTCCACCTCTGGACCTGAAGCTGGTGACGGCGTTGCCCACATGCAACTGATCATACCCAAACTGTCTGGCAAATCGACTAGGCAGGTAGGGTTCGAAGAAGCAGTGATCTTCACTTCTGTACAGCAGGTGGGAAGGTCTAATACAGACCAACCAATTGAAGGCTTCAGGAGAAAGAGTGGTCTTATCTCTACCTGAGTCCTCAAGCTTAATCCTCGATTGGTTGCGATGAACAGGGGGGACACTGCAAAGAATCTTCCAGCCGTGACCGCAATGCAGCACCCGCCGACAGTCTAAAACTGTGAGCACATTCCAAGGGGATTTCTTGTAATTCAGCAAGAAACTCTCCCCCAAGCTACTGCCGGAACCAGGAGACATCACCCGGGGGTTATGGAGAATTAACCATCCCATCAAATACAGGTATGGTAATTCCACCCGGGGAAAGCTTTCACGCCGAGCTTCATCAGCGAGCAGCGCCTCAGTCATCTCCCTCAGGCCAGCTTGTATGCGGCACACCATGGCAGGGAGCAAGCCCAGTCTCGCCCCAAACACCAGACGCACCGCAGGCCACAAGATATTGCGGTAAATATGATCCGCAGATGCAATACCGGGTACCACCAGTCGGCGCAGCCATATAGAGAGGAAATCAGCCAGTTGAGCTTCCTTGGATAGAGCCCTGCGGCAATGCCTCAGATAGCTGTAGGCCTTAGTACCTGCAGGATATTTTCCTATCCCTTCGACGAGGATCTGATCCGGAGCCCTAGCATCCTCCAGGAGATCGTCGACTTCCTGAGCAGTCAGCACACTCAGAGGATTCACATGCTCATCCTTGACTTCCAAGACTTTCTCCGGTTGAGCAGCCCTAGCCCGGTGAAAAAAGAGGTAGGACGTCCATTTACTGGTATGAGCCAAATCCGAAGGCTCAGCATAGAAGGCGGTGCAAGCAAGGTAGTAGCACATTAGCTCCTGATACACTTCCACTACCCGAGGGTCTGAATCCCCCAACTCCCGGTTCGTGGGAACATACTCTTCGTACGGAGTATCCCCTATCGGCAGTCTTGAGATCTCTGCCATTTCATGAAGGGCCAATCCTAACTCCCCCAGCGGAGTGGCGAAAGTTCCGGTGAGCGGAATGTATCGCTCCATCAGTGCCAAAAACAGGTTAGGGTTAGGAGGTAACCCAACGCTGGTGGCACTCACAGCTGCCAACAGACCGATGTTCTCCAACTCGATCCGAAAATGCTCCAGGGCCCAATCAACTAAGCGAGCCCATCGAAGATTTGTTGGGGTCACCCACTCGTTACATCGAGGATTCGCCTTGGGGTATACTCCTCCGTGCCCCATGAAATCGTTGCAAAAGGTCGACAATTGCACCGGCTGGAGCACCAAGCTGTCTTCACTCGGGACACTGCCCGGGTACAATCTCCTAAACAACGTTACATGACCGGAAGGGCGGCTGACAAATAGGCCAGATCCTTTCTGGTAGAAGATCTTCCCCGGCCTACCGTGAAGATCGGGAGTCAGTGTCCACGACATCTTCCTAAAATGTGTAGCATGAAAGAATGCCGAGATGGAATAATCTCTCGGCATCTTGGGTAGACTCAAGACCAACTTCCCGGTAGGGAACACCCAGAGTTCTTTCTTTGGCTTCGTCTGGGACTGCTTATCAATCATGTCCCCGAAAAGAAAGGCCAGCTTTATATACTGGTCCCCGTCTACATACGTCAAAAGCTCTCCATTAATCATGTTCAGCAGCGTTCGCTCGCCCTGAGCCGATATCAAGATTTCCCTTCCTTTGGGATATTGGGGTCCGGAGATAGGAAATACCACATGGGACAGATCCTCCAGATAGTTGGAGTGCAGCAGCCCGGCGGCAGAACATATCACCTCGGCTAGCGGAGACTCGCCCAAGTTAACTGCAAGGGTGCGAAAAAAATGCGTCAGTTTTATACTAGACGTTACAAATATCGCAGCACATGCCAAGAGGCAACGGTCTGAGCTCTACGTCAAGACTGTACAAACTTGATCGTTTACGCCGGAATTGTCATCCAGAAGCGTAAAATTCAAGTCGGCAGTATACTGTCTGTGCTTTACGCCAGACTACCAAGGTTCGAGCTATTACGCCAGAATTTTCATCCACAAGCGTAAAAGTTCAAAATTATACAATATACACCAAGTTTTCGGCAGTCAAGCTTTTTACGCTCAACTGCGAAAATTTGGAGTTTTACGCTGACACATTAGAAATATGGGCGTAAAAGATAAACATCTCCGTGCATCATCTTCCTCAAAGAGGCTATCAGCACAGAAGACGACCTAGCACGGTCACGTTCAACGTGTGCGAAGGATTTTTCAGTCGTTCTCATTCGTCCCAAAAGCTCTACCTATCAGGCCGGGTGCACTGCTCATCGGCGGGATGCTCAGCTCAGAATGGGGTTCGCCCTGTCCAACCGGAGGCACTCCTGCTTGGGCAGAAGAACGAGAAGAGGAATCAATCTTCTTTCCCTTAGAGGAGGAGGGTTGCTTATAGGCCATTACTAGAAACTTTGAAGACTCAGAGAAGACTCGGAGAAGAGCTCGAACAGTCGGAGGCTTTCTTTCGTAGAAGACGAATGAAAAGTTTTTCTCTCAAAAAACTTGGGATATATATAGAGTTCGGATGGACTCTTCGGACCCTGTCACGCCCCAGTCCCGAAATACCGAGGGACTGGACACGTGGCAATGGCCAGCAGTACGCACCGATGGACAAACCCAATTTAATGGATCCATCGGACATACTTAAGCTGTATTACATCAGTCAGGGTTTACTATTCTCATCCACAGATATAAGATAGCAACATCAGCAAAAGAAATAATAACAACAACTAGTCAAGGTAAATAAAATCGGGAAACAACCCGATATTTAGTCTGTTACAATTGTTCTCAGAAACAAGAATAAAAGAGTTTAAATTAAACATCAAGGAAAGTCTATCTGCCATAAAGACTGAACATGGTGAAGCAGTTGTTCATGAGAAGTCCTCAGCGATCACCTCGTCCTCAGGTTCTGGTACTGTTCCGAGAAGTGCACATGTTCCGTATACCTCTGGATAAACTTCGTCTGCAAGTCCTGGGGACATAATCCGGATCCAGGTCCTCAGGGAACATAGCAAGGTACAAGAAAGCACAAGCCAAAATAAATGCAGTAAAGCAAATAATGGAACAATAGGGTCAACTATAAAACCAACTATGTGAAATGCAAGTTGAGAGCACCACTAGAACTTAGGCTGATACCACTACAAGCTCTGTGTCGGGGAGCCGGTAGCAGCTATACTATGAATTTTACTATGTGTCTACTATGAATTATATATATATATATAATCAGCCTATAGCCTGTGTGTCTCTCCCCACCCAATGTAATCATACATATCATGTCTACGATGCCTCATGTCCACGTCACGTACGATCATATCTAATGCAGTAAGTCATACTATGTCTATGATCATAATGTCTAGGAATGTAATGTCTAAATCATAAATCCTGGAATCTACACAGAATCACCTTGAATATTTCAGGAAGATCCTGTCTCATGATGTGTGTCAAGTGTCCTGGGTAATAAGTACTTGATAGGGCAAGTACAAGAATATAAATGTCACGATATCCATCTCTAAATGACATTGCCCAACCCCGCGTACGGTGTTGGCACCCGACTATGATCGGACACTAAGCAAGTCACACGGCCCTAGGGTTGAGCAAGTACAACAATCACAAGAAAATAAATCTAGAGAAAATGAATCATTAAACTGCATTTATGGCAAGGTACACTTGCCTGGGTTTTCAGCTCCAATTGTCGCTCTGGCTACAGCTGGATTTGCAGGCAGTACTCCGGCTGCTGAAACAAATATCACCATCAGGTCCAGAAAATATTAATCAGCTAGGAACGCCTGTCCTTGAGTCCAATTTGGAGACAAGGGCAAAAACGTTATTTTTGGGTCAAGGCGGGGTCCAGATGTGGGCCGCTTTGCACCGAAAAATACGTCAGGGTCAAAGGTCTCCAAATCAGTCCAACTTAGTGTCAACGAGTCAGGAACGTTGATACGAACCCAACGGAACTTCCAGAATTGGATTCCAATGAGCCGTTCTCAAAATTGCCCGTCAGGTGGAGCCTGTGGGGCCCACGACACGCGATTTTGTCAACGTTCTCAGAATCGAACCAAACTTGGCTCACAGGACCAACGTATTGCTACGAGTCCAATGGCGTAAGTTTTGTCTCGATCCGACGTGTGTACACTAAGTTACAGCAAGATCCAGAAAAGTCGGATACGGGGCGATGTCCGCGGATACGCACTGATTCCGGTGTGCACGCACATCCGAATCAGCTTCTGTGAAATCCTGCATGTCCGTATCAACGACGCGCACGTATCGGTAAAAACCGCACGCGACCAAGTCGTCCCGTTTGGCGGAGCGTACTCAGTTCCGGGGTGAAACAGGGCTTAGTTTTTCCTGTTTTTGGATCGCGGTGTGCGATCACCACAGGACGCGATGCCCCGAGCGGTTTGTCCGGGCACCGAGAGGGTCATACAGGCTACGCGATACAATTTACGGAATCGAAATCCGAGCTACGAGCAAAAAGTTATGAATACCTGAAGTGGGTTCCACAATCCAAAATCTCCGTGTCCTCGAGTTGTGTCCTGTGTCCTTCGTGTCCTGTGTCGACGAGTCCAGATTAGGGCACAGGTTCCCTGTGTTGTGTCTACGCTCGCCGGAGGCTACGCTGGACGGGGTGGCGTTGCCGGAGGCGGCAGGGCACCCGGGGAGGCAGGGCGTCGCCGGGGAGGAGGCTCGGCGGCCGGGCGGCGAGGTCCGGAGGCTGCGGGTGGAAATGGAGCCGTGCTCGGCTGCTGTTGGGAGGAGGAGATGTCGTCGGGGTCTGTGAGCGCGGCGGCCTGGGGAGCTGGGGTCGTCCGCGGTGGCGGGTACGGGCGGAGTTAGCTCGCCGGAGCTAGGGCTTAGGTTAGGGGAGATGAGGGAGGAGGTGAAGGGAATGAGGGGTTTTTATAGGCCGGCGGGTAGAGGGAGAGGCGGACGGTGAGGGGAGCCGGAGCGGAGAGGTCGACGGACGTTACGCAGCGGCGAGGCGGCGCGAGTAGGCGAGCGGGCGGCGGCCGTTACCGGCGGCGGGGAGTTCAGGGGTCGGGTCAGGCGTTTGGGAGAGGGAAAGGCTCACGGGTTGCGGGTTGGAGTGGGTTGCGGGTTGGGCGGACCCGGCCCGACCTGCTAGGGCGGTCGGTTCGGTTCGGTTAGACCGGCCGGTCTGGGTCGGTTTATTTGGTTTAGGTGAACCGGGTTTATTTAATTAGGTTTAAATAATCAATAGATTTTATGGCTTTAAAAATCTATCCGGGGTCCAATAAATTCCCGAAAAATTATCCTATGTCTGGTTTTTCATTTTACACCCTAAAATATTATTTTCATAATATTTTAATATTATTTATTATCATTTAAAAATCATTTATTAATTAAAACACCATAGTTTTATTTCAGAAAAATCTCAGAAAATCCAAAAAATTGTGATAAATCCAAATTTTAAATTTATGAAAATCAGGGGGATTACAATATACTCCCCTTAAGAGGATTGCATCCTCGCAATCAAAGAATAACCGGTCAACAGAGATGACACGGTTGTAAAATTTATTCAAAGCACATCAAGATTAAAAAAAGTCAAGATTGAGGGTTTAAACACATAGGGAAAATCATTTCCCTAAGCAATAGAATTTCCCAATTTATAGGAAATCTAGAATATTACAGTTTTAGAAAACCAGTTTATCTTTCAAAACTTATCAGGTTAACATTTATAAAACATTCCAGGTGATTTGCAAGCTCAAAATTACTTAGATTAACACTAGGTTATCAATTATAAAACATATTAGGTTAACAGTAATAAAGCATTCTAAGTTATTCTTTAAAAACAATTTTAGGTTATCACTAAATTACCAAGTTTAAAATTATTAGGTGATCACTAGATTATCTATTATCAGCAAGTTAAAATTTTCAGGTTAGGTCTAGGGTCACGAACCAGCAGGCACGAACTATAGCAATACTAGAAACAGAACTACTAAAACTTACGCGCATTAGCAACTCCTTGGTTCTGCGCGTCTCCCACAGTCATCACGAAGGCTTGTCCGCGTCCTGGTGGATTCCTCTGTTGCTGCTGCTGCTGCTGGGCTTGCTGGAAGAGTGCCGCTTGTGGTGCCAATGGTGGCCTTGGCTGATACCCTCCTGGTGCTGGTAGAGCTTGTTGGTTTGCTCTTGGTGCTCCTCCTCGATAATAAGGACAATCCTTGGCTAAGTGTTGATTGGTTCCGCAAATCAAGCATAATCTCAACTTGCGTCTGCAGTCCTTCTCAATATGGCCTACCTTGCCACAATATTGACATGTAGGTAATGACTGCGGAGAGGCTCTGGGTGGCTGGTGTATATGAGGCCTCTTTGCAGCTTCTTCTTGTGGTGATCTGGCTGTTGTGGAAGACCATTTCAGACTGGTCTCTCTCCTGGTAACGCGTTCCATGCGTCGGGCTGCGGCGAGAACGTCCGAGTAAGAGGTAGGTGCGACGGATCCGAGGAGTCTCTGTAGCTCGATGTTGAGTCCGTCGAAAAATATCTCGGCCTTCTCTACTTCTGTAGGGATCAAGGTAGGTGCGAAGCGACTCAGACGAATAAACTCGGCATTGTATTCTTCTACCGTCATAGCTTTCTGGGTGAGGCGATTGAACTTGTCCCTCAGTTCTGATCAAGCGATGGCCGGAATGTACATCTCTTGAAAGAGTCTGGAGAACTCTTCCCAAGTGACTCGGTCTGGTCCGAGCCTGGTCTCTTCAGATATCCACCAGTGATGAGCATTGTCCGTCAACTGCATTCTGACGGCGGTCATCCAACGTTCCCTTGGTAGTTCAGCTGCTTCCAACTGGTATTGTATGTTGGTGAGCCACTCATGAACTTCGGTTGGTCCTTCTTTGCCCGAAAAGGTACGGGGCTTGAGTTGACGGAAATCAGTGATAGATCCCGTCGCTGGTCGCCTAGCTTGTGGGTTCACTTGCTCCAATGCGTTTACTAGGCTGGTTCTTAGGTACTCTGCCTCCTGACGATGTGCCTCCTGTTAAACTTGTTGTTGAGCTTGTATCATGGCGTAAAATATCTGGAACATCTGCTGCCCGTCCATTGCTTGCCCTGCTGGAAAGACAGGCATCTGTGGAGGGAACTGCGGCTGAGGTGGGATATCATCGCGCCTGAACCTTGAGTTATGCTGTTCAGCTTGACCACCTTGAGAGGATTGCCCTCTGTTCTCTGGTGTAACTCCATCTCCATAGGTAACCACAGCGTCTTGTGGCGTACTCAAAGGAATTTCATCTTCAATTCTTGGATCCATCTTTCTGCATCCAAAATAAAATATAAGAAGCGCACAAGATTCAAGGCAGGATGCAAAGCAAAAATTAATTCGAGTACGATACAGATATCAAGAACGTTTTCAAGCAAGTGGATGAGATCCTAAAAACTTATCCTATCTTATTGCAGGCCTGTTCGGTCCCTAAGTTAAAACCGAACAATTTAGTCGTAGACCTGCATGGGCCACCACAAAAACCATGTCACGCCCCAGTCCCGAAATACCGAGGGACTGGACACGTGGCAATGGCCAGCAGTACGCACCGATGGACAAACCCAATTTAATGGATCCATCGGGCATACTTAAGCTGTATTACATCAGTCAGGGTTTACTATTCTCATCCACAGATATAAGATAGCAACATCAGCAAAAGAAATAATAACAACAACTAGTCAAGGTAAATAAAATCGGGGAACAACCCGATATTTAGTCTGTTACAATTGTTCTCAGAAACAGGAATAAAAGAGTTTAAATTAAACAGCAAGGAAAGTCTATCTGCCATAAAGACTGAACATGGTGAAGCAGTTGTTCATGAGAAGTCCTCAGCGATCACCTCGTCCTCAGGTTCTGGTACTGTTCCGAGAAGTGCACATGTTCCGTATACCTCTGGATAAACTTCGTCTGCAAGTCCTGGGGACATAATCCGGATCCAGGTCCTCAGGGAACATAGCAAGGTACAAGAAAGCACAAGCCAAAATAAATGCAGTAAAGCAAATAATGGAACAATAGGGTCAACTATAAAACCAACTATGTGAAATGCAAGTTGAGAGCACCACTAGAACTTAGGCTGATACCACTACAAGCTCTGTGTCGGGGAGCCGGTAGCAGCTATACTATGAATTTTACTATGTGTCTACTATGAATTATATATATATATATAATCAGCCTGTAGCCTGTGTGTCTCTCCCCACCCAATGTAATCATACATATCATGTCCACGATGCCTCATGTCCACGTCACGTACGATCATATCTAATGCAGTAAGTCATACTATGTCTATGATCATAATGTCTAGGAATGTAATGTCTAAATCATAAATCCTGGAACCTACACAGAATCACCTTGAATATTTCAGGAAGATCCTGTCTCATGATGTGTGTCAAGTGTCCTGGGTAATAAGTACTTGATAGGGCAAGTACAAGAATATAAATGTCACGATATCCATCTCTAAATGACATTGTCCAACCCCGCGTACGGTATTGGCACCCGACTATGATCGGACAATAAGCAAGTCATACGGCCCTAGGGTTGAGCAAGTACAACAATCACAAGAAAATAAATCTAGAGAAAATGAATCATTAAACTGCATTTATGGCAAGGTACACTTGCCTGGGTTTTCAGCTCCAATTGTCGCTCTGGCTACAGCTGGATTTGCAGGCAGTACTCCGGCTGCTGAAACAAACATCACCATCAGGTCCAGAAAATATTAATCAGCTAGGAACGCCTGTCCTTGAGTCCAATTTGGAGACAAGGGCAAAAATATCATTTTCGGGTCAAGGCGGGGTCCAGATGTGGGCCGCTTTGCACCAAAAAACGCGTTAGGGTCAAAGGTCTCCAAATCAGTCCAACTTAGTGTCAATGAGTCAGGAACGTTGATACGAATCCAACGGAACTTCCAGAATTGGATTCCGATGAGCCGTTCTCAAAATCGCCCGTCAGGTGGAGCCTGTGGGGCCCACGACACGCGATTTTGTCAACGTTCTCAGAATCGAATCAAACTTGGCTCACAGGACCAACGTATTGCTATGAGTCCAATGGCGCAAGTTTCGTCTCGATCCGACGTGTGTACACTAAGTTACAGCAAGATCCAGAAAAGTCGAATACAGGGCGATGTCCGTGGATACGCACTGATTTCGGTGTGCACGCACATTCGAATCAGCTTCTGCGAAATCCTGCATGTCCGTATCAACGACGCGCACGTATCGGTAAAAACCGCACGCGACCAAGTCGTCCCGTTTGGCAGGGCGTACTCAGTTCCGGGGTGAAACAGGGCTTAGTTTTTCCTGTTTTTGGATCGCGGTGTGCGATCACCACAGGACGCGATGCCCCGAGCGGTTTATCCGGGCACCGAGAGGGTCATACAGGCTACGCGATGCAATTTACGGAATCGAAATCCGAGCTACGAGCAAAAAGTTATGAATACCTGAAGTGGGTTCCACAATCCGAAATCTCTGTGTCCTCGAGTTGTGTCCTGTGTCCTTCGTGTCCTGTGTCGACGAGTCCAGATTAGGGCACAGGTTCCCTGTGTCGTGTCCGCGCTCGCCGGAGGCTACGCTGGACGGGGTGGCATTGCCGGAGGCGGCAGGGCACCCGGGGAGGCAGGGCGTCGCCGGGGAGGAGGCTCGGCGGCCGGGCGGCGAGGTCCGGAGGCTGCGGGTGGAAATGGGGCCGTGCTCGGCTGCTGTTGGGAGAAGGAGATATCGTCGGGGTCTGTGAGCGCGGCGGCCTGGGGAGCTGGGGTCGTCCGCGGTGGCGGGTACGGGCGGAGTTAGCTCGCCGGAGCTAGGGCTTAGGTTAGGGGAGATGAGGGAGGAGGTGAAGGGAAGAAGGGGTTTTTATAGGCCGGCGGGTAGAGGGAGAGGCGGACGGTGAGGGGAGCCGGAGCGGAGAGGTCGGCGGACGTTACGCAGCGGCGAGGCGGCGCGAGTAGGCGAGCGGGCGGCGGCCGTTACCGGCGGCGGGGAGTTCAGGGGTCGGGTCAGGCGTTTGGGAGAGGGAAAGGCTCACGGGTTGCGGGTTGGAGTGGGTTGCGGGTTGGGCGGACCCGGCCCGACCCGTTAGGGCGGTCGGTTCGGTTCGGTTAGACCGGCCGGTCTGGGTCGGTTTATTTGGTTTAGGTGAACCGGGTTTATTTAATTAGGTTTAAATAATCAATAGATTTTATGGCTTTAAAAATCTATCCGGGGTCCAATAAATTCTCGGAAAATTACCCTATGTCTGGTTTTTCATTTTACACCCTAAAATATTATTTTCATAATATTTTAATATTATTTATTATCATTTAAAAATTATTTATTAATTAAAACACCTTAGTTTTATTTCAAAAAAATCTCAGAAAATTCAGAAAATTGTGATAAATCCAAATTTTAAATTTATGAAAATCAGGGGGATTACAGACCCCGAACCAAATCTCCTATGATTGGGTCCTATGTCAGCCTATTATTCAGAGAAGACGGACAGTCAGCGAATTCGAAAAGTTTTTCACGCAAAGCAGGTCAGTAGTTCTTACGATAAGGAGCTTTCTACGCTCGACAGCAACAGATCTACGGTTTCACGCTCGCAAGCTATAAGTCTATGGTTTTACGCCCGGATGCCTTTGTGCTCGGTAGCTTTTATGCTCGAGAGGCCACAATCCTACGACTTCATGCCTGCAGATAACAAATCGATGATCTCACGCTCGGTGGCGCTTAGTTTACGCTCAGAAGCAACAGTTTCGCTACTTCACGCTCAGAAAAAAATTTCTTTTTAGAAGCTACAAATCTACAGTTCTACGCTAAGGAGCTTTCTACGCTCGACAGCTACGAATCTACGGCTTTATGTTCGACGGCTACAAGTCGGGTTTTACGCCCAGATGCCTTTGTGCTCAGTAGCTTTTATGCTCGAGAGGCTACAAACCTACGACTTCACGCTCAGGAACTACAAGTCTATGATTTCACGCTCGATGGTGTTTAGTTTATGCTCAGAAGCTGCAGACTAATGATTTCACGCTCCACGACTTCCCGCACATCTGAAGGATACGCCGGCCAGATCACGCGTACATCCGAACGGTCCTCAAAAGCGGCAAATGTAAAGAGTTCACACAGAGGATACTCGTTCTTGACCTCAAGATATCCCAAGTACCCGAAGCATACAGAGTTCAACATTGAAAAACTACTCTTCTTCATGGGTCGATTCGAAGTTCATCCAGACTCCAGTCTGAATATTTCATCTATTAAGAGGGCAACTCAGTTTTGACAGCCATTTCTCGACCCTGTTCCAAGGGATTTTCGAGAAATCATTCTTGAAGATGATGTCTGAACAAAGAAATTCTGTTCATCAGAAGCAACAGTTCAGAATTCTACGCGGTTCCTCACTCCTAAAACAGCAGGACGGTTCGAACACTTGAATGCTACAACGGCTTTCTATGCGTCTCTAGTTATGCGTAAAAGACAGGACAGGACCTAGCACTCTTTCTAAACAGAGTCGGCGTAAAGAATCAGACGTGTCGAAGCTACACATATTCAGACTTCACAGCAACGTATGGCAAGATGATCATATGAAGAAGCAAGACGATTTTATTAAAAGATTAAAGTCATGATTACATATGAGGGAAATCCAATCTACAAGGATTTTTCTTCATTTTTATGATTACATCAGAGGGAAACCCCGTCTACAAAGGGCTTCCTCATCATCGTCTGAAGATCGCACCGAGAAGCTGTTCTGACAGGTTCTCGCGTTGGGGATGGTCTTCCTCTTCTTCCAAGAAGATGATCAGTGGCAGGAGGATACAAAACTGGGCATAGACCCATCCTCCAACAGAAGGAAAGCAGGGTAATTCTGCTTTCCTACAGACCGCCGCCACTCTAGCCGGTCTGTCTGCCTCTCGTCACCAGAGGTAACGGGAGAAGGTGCCACTTGCAAGCAGCGCGGTGAAGTACGATTCTTCGTCTCTCCCGAAGAACCACCATACAAAGTTGCTGATTATCCCGAGCAAGGGAGGCTATGATATCCTTCCATGATCCATCGTTGCAGATGAGACTTGCTCGAAGATGCCATTTTTTTTGGCTCCTTACATGCTGGAAGAACATGGTCTTCTTCTTCCTCAGATCGACCCGACGGACTCCGGCGATCATCCTTGTGTGGCGAAAGGAATGCGGGAAGAACAGGTTAAACTCCTCGGCCTTTTATAGGCGAGAGAGGTCACATCGGTCCCCAATAAATCTGCCATAAAGTCAGCATCGACCGTTTCAATGCTCCATTCAGAAACGTTTTGAGTTACGAGAAGCGGTTCATGCTTCATTCAAAGCGTTCCAAATTCTGAAGAAATTTGAAAGCTTTGAAGGGGGTCTTGTAGAAGCATAAAAAATACGTTGGATAGCTCTACGCAACATGGTGATGCAGGACAGTGTAAACAGGGGACCTCAAGGCCATCAGGAGTGCAACGGAGCTTTTCCACTGAGCACGGCGTAAAATATAATGGGACCATCCGCGTAAAATGCAGATGTCCAGGCCGCTTCAGCGTAGAAGGGGTGCTTCATCGCCTCCATGGCGTAAAACTCATCCGCTTTTATAGCAGCGTTAAAGCGTACGAGGAACGCTTCGTCTTCCCCAAAATGAACCTGTCAAGTCACGCAGTGAACCTGACATCTGACTCCTGACAAAAAGTACTGCATGGCTACCCAGACGACTGGAAAGATGGCAGACTACTTGGGACGCGCCCCACAGTATGATGGTGGATCTCTACATTTAATGCAGGAGATTTGGTTAAATATCACCGAACCGTCGTTTACTGACATCCCCTCAGCGGAGACTGCTTTTACGCGTACAAGGGGATACGCCGCCTTATTTTACACAGGCAAACGCGAACTGTTTACGCTCCGCGGAAGACAAACAGACTGCCACGTTAAAAGCTGCTCTTCGTACAGGGCTTGAGGCACGTCTCTGCAAACGAATGCTCAGAACGGTGGCAGGCCTTCGGAACACGTCTCTACAATTAAAGATGATGGCGGATCTCTGCATTTAATGCGAGAGATTTGATTATATCTCCAAGAGCCGTAATTTCGGCTAAAGACGTCCACATCACCTCGGCTTCTACGCCCATTCAGCTTTTGTGATTGCTCGGCCTCTACGACCACTCTGGCATGTTACGCAGCGGCTTCTACGCCCATTCAGCTTCTATGCTCATTCGACCTTCTGTGCTTATTCGGATTCTATGCCATCAGGCTTCTACGCCTACTCTGCTTCTATGCCTACTTGGCTTCTACGCCATGGTGACAGACATTGGCTTCTACGCCAATCTCTTCTACACAGGGGATACCTACCTACGTGGCTTCTACGCCGTGATCTTCATAGCGATTATACGCGTTTTGTCCCTTAGTTGGACCCGCGTCACACGCTCATTCAGAAGGTCATCTATACGCAGGCTTTAGGTTATTTTAACCGTTGTGTAAAAGGGTGATGTACTTTCCACTACTCGGTTTCTACACCGATTGAGTGGTCACTGTCACAAAAACTCTATAAATAGAGACCTCTATCAACAGAGGAACAGGTGGAGAAAATCGAACAAGGTCAAGAAAATCGAACAAGGTCGAAAGAATCGAACAAGGTCGAGATTTTAAAGATCGGAGAGTCTTTGAGAGAGAGAGAGAGAGAAGCATCCAGAGCTCAGGCGAGAAGTAGCGATCGACGACATTGGCATCGTGCATCCATCCTCTTTCGCCACCTACGAAGCTGCTTTTCGTCTTCCACGGCACTTCTTCACCATCGTGTAGTCCAAGGGCTAAAGTGATCGACTGCAGATCAGACACCTATAGCAATCATCTACCCAGATTAAATAAATTGTACTCCTACATCCTCGTATAGGATCAAATTGTACAAGTTTGTTTGTAAACCAAAGAAAGCGGGTTTCGTGCAAACCTCGTATTATATACATTTTGTTCTTTCGTTTAATACCACAAACACCAGGGCACGATGAGTCAGAGGCGATGCCATCGATAAAAAAATTCGCGACTCTGAATCTCATCAGTTGACTAGGCTATTTCCACCATCGCTCCGATCTTCCGGCTGCTTCATCAACTGAAGGCTATCCCAAGGGTCTCTCAAATCCAACACTCAGTCAATAAGCCAATCTCCAACACATACTACTCACATCTGCCCTCGACGCATCCCCAAATATGCTGCCTCAAGGGTCGTTCTATGGGTCTACCATATTCATCTCTGATTCGACGGACAAGTCACTAGGGTCAGCTGTCCCGAAGCTACGCTCGATAATTGTAATCATCACGATGGATAGTTACTATGAACCATGCTATATCTCATCTGCAAATACGAACCATAATCCAACCATTTCATCCGAGCGAACTTCCGAATCCGAGCAATTCATGCACTACCTTTGATGATCTGTCAACCAATGCCGCTTAGCCATCTAAAGTCTTGCTATCTATCCAAGCCACAGTTCAAGAACTGCGCTCGTTGAAACCGTATTCCCATCAATCTGTCGTTCTGCCATAAATCCATCAAATTTCTGAATTGCCATGTTCGATTCTCGCATTACAAATTGCAATGATTCTCGAAACTCAAAACTTGCTCAAATTCTTATCCGTTTGTCGCGTTTCACAGTGCACGTCCAACTTACTCGAACAACACAGTAATTTGCTCCGACATTGCTCTCCCATTTAGCTATCTTCAAAAGTCTGTCCGCCACAATCATTGCCCTCTGTTGTTGCCTCATCCGTTCACGTCTTTCAGAGAATCCGTCTACCATTGCTGCACCATTTTGCCCAAAATTCCACTTCCGCTAAACCTGAGTCGACTTCTCGAGCAGCAATATCCAAAATCTTTCAAGTTTGTGTGAATCCATCGCATTGTCCCTCTAAACCAAATCGTGTTTCATTGCTTAACCAATTGCTCAAATGTGTTGCCCAAAATCGTAATCCGTGCTCGCTATCATTCGATTCACCTATCGCTTCGCTCAAGCGTAACCCATCTGTTTGTTCCTCATGCTCAACTCAATATTCACTTGCTCCATTTTTATTCTTCCCAACGTAGCCGATGTGCACCAACCAACTTATATTCCTGTTACTCGAGTCCGTTCAGGCAATTTCCATTGATGTCCAACCAAAATATTTTTAATGCCTTGCTCAATATGTGGTATCCCATATACCACTCCGAATCAAGTTGCTACTCGCATTACGATTTCTTGCACTGATCCAAGATCCGTTCGAACCATCCCTTATGTGTGATCCTGCCATTCTCAACTCAAGTCTGACATGAAACTCAGCCAATTCTTTAACTATCCAACTCTTTCTATCAATCTCGCTAGGCAACTTGTGCTATATTCCATTCCCAATGCTTCCAACTATTCTCAAACCGTCTGATACTTTTTCTACACGAGCAATCCCGTGCATCGATCTCTCCCAAGTAATCCAACCCAATACCCAACTGTTTCTCACATTTGCTGTATGAGCAACTCGTGCAACACTATCCTGATATTCCTAAGCCAAACTCAAACCTGCTTAACCAATGCTCTATGTGATATACCCAGCCAAAATTCAAACTTCTATCCAATACATTCACTACACGAGCAACTCGTGCAACGATCCATTCCTATCGAATGCTCGTACTCACAACATGCCGCATAACCAATCTCGTATACCAACCAACTGATCCATTCATGCAATCAGAAACTCCCTGAACGACAAGCCAAGCCAACCCAACGAAAGCTCTCAACTTGTTGCACAAATGCAACAACGCCCAACAACTTGCTGCACAAATGCAACAACGCCTAACGAGGCTAAGCGATCTAACGAAAACCAACCAAAAGCAACACAATGAAGCACAACATGCAGCCACAACCAACAATATATAGACTTATTGCATAAAACATCCAATGCGGCACCGAGTAGAGTCAAGAGCTAGACGACACACGAAAGGTATTTAGAGTTTATGATGAAGCGAAGGACCAAGTCCGAGAAAATAAACCAGGCGCTCTGATACCAATTTGTCACGCCCCAATCTCCCGTAAGCCCAAAAGTCCCCGCTGAACGTGAATCACCACGTTGCAGCTCTCCCGCAGGATAATCGTTCTCATCGGGACGTGATGTCATACGAGCCTGGAGTTGCGCTCGTACAAGGCGATGTTGTCAAACACCAAATGTTATCATTGAAACAACCAAGTTGCAGCGGAAGTCAAGTATTGTGTACCAAGCACACATCAGAGTGAATACGCAGCGGAGCTCACGATAGGGTCCAAATGAAATGCCCCGAAGGCAATGCCACGAAGGCTATGCCACGAAGGCGATAAAATACTCTTGCTCTTTTCTCTAGCCCACAAAGGTACTTACAGTTCATACATCATGCCACGTATATCCAAGCAGCGTCACTACGCCTGCGTACCTAAAATATTGCCCACAAACGTGGGTCAGTACACAACCGTACTGGTGAGCGGGGTAACCTACTCGCCTAAGCCGACACTAAGTAAAATAGTGAATGCAAATAGTTATATGGTGATCTTTCTAGTTGAATCCTAGATTCATTTTATGGCATAGGTATGATATGTTAAGGAAAGCCGTAAAGCAGTTTAAGCATGCAAGCATTCAACTCAATCCAAACGACAAGCAAATATAACCAACCCGAAGGATTCTAGCATGCAAACCGTCCTGCTCAAGTCCAAGCAACACGACTATCGTATCGAACCATCAACCAAGCCTCAATATCCATCCTCAACCAAAATACTTACAATCCAATCCCAAAGTGCACACTCTTGCCGAGGCAAGGTGGCCGAGCCTACACGAAGCCAAACTAACAAAAGAAAAGCAAGCCAACACTAATCTATATGAAGTCACTGGCCAAGCCATAAAGGACGTTGATCGGACTGATCAAATGCGGTTCTATTCGAAACAGCGCTAAGTAGCTAACCCACCTGGATCGCATCCAACCGCCGGCACCGCGCCCAAGGCATGTTACCAAATTGTCTCCTCCATGGCCGAACGGTCCCGGTGCCCCGGAGCCTTCCCGTTCGAGGAGAGCAAACCCCGTGCGACATAGGTTATCCGTGACATGCAGACACCAAGTAGGTATGACGAGAGCATCGAACATTCTCGCCCCACCAAGCGATCCTAGACTCATTCAACCAATAATCCAACCAAAACATCCATAACCATTCTTCCAACATATTGTCCAAGGCACCATTCACAAGTTATTCCCATAGGCACAATGCCTCTTCTCAACACAGTGTTTCAAATGGTGCAACACCCTTCTCAAACTATCCCATGGCACAATGTCCCAAAAGAGGCACAATGCCCGCGCCGATGCAGTTGTTCGATTTCGAACCACAACTGCTCGCTTTGTAAGACAAAGCGACCAATTGATACTCGTACACGGATGCACGCTGGCTCGCCCGAATTTCCGATATTCCCATTTGCCTCAATGTATCATTCCAACTTGTATAATTTCAACTGTCCAAGCAAAATCCCAATTATCCAACCGACTGCCTCAAATGTGTAATCCAACTATCGCTCCAACTATCCAACGCGTAAACCAAATCAAGCCACAATCCTATCCAAGCCAACGACGTACACTCTATGCACGCCTCCGTGTAGTGATTCTCAATGTTTCAGCCCAGGTGTTCAAGCCTTTTTCGTGTTTTCTATATTATTAGGCATGAAGGAGTAGAGGAGAAGGAAAAGAGCCCACTCACAATGTTTGATCCCGTTAAGCATCCTGTCCTGCCGATACGGCCAATCCCTTGAACCCGTGGTCCGATGCAAGTGCGATCTACTCAACTGGTATGACCGTACGAGCAGGCCGTGCTCTACAAATTATCCGAACGATCAGACTAAGGAAGATGGCATTATCATTCCAACCCAGCTATCTCAGTACTGCTCTGAACCAACACCTGATTTCCATCGAACTTGCTAGCCATCTGCACATGAAACCAACTCAATCAATACTTTTTCCCAAAACCCAACAAATCAAATGTAACCAGCACATGTTTCATTCAATCCGACTCAGCGTAACGTATCGTGCGGTTGCGGGTGTTACAATCCCTCTCTATTAATCAGGCTGGTATGGTTGATCCAAGGATCATGCCACAAACTAGTCTGATTTTCAGAGAAAATAACCCTAGTAATTCTAGGTTTAACCAAGCTCCTCAACCCCAGGAGCATTTTAACCATCACCAAGAAGTTGTTATTGATCTTGGCAGACCAAAAATCTCCCTTAGGGAAGTACCTCCCCCTGATTCAATCTGCCCAGATAGATTTGATAGAGAGGAATTTCCATAATAGTTTATAGGAGGCTATTTTCCTAAGCGTACTATGCGACCTCAACCCTACACCCCCTCTTTTTTGGGTCGGCACCCAACTAATTGCATGAATTCCTCATTTCCAAAGAAAATTAGCGCACATACGTTCTATCTTGTGAATGGTAGCTAAATGGATCATGATAGCTTGGAGCCAGTACAAAGTAATAACCGAAATAACTGCCCTGATGAGTCTATCAGGCCCCCAAATGACAGGATCTGAGCCTGTCATCCTGCCAACCTAGCTTGAGTATAATTTAGGATGCCTACCCGCTCTACATAAGTTGCCTGGTTGATAGACATATGCAGCCCTAAATATTTAACCAGAAGTGCACCCTCAGAAATCTCCGTCTTCCCCAATCAAGTCTCCTTATCTCTGCAAGTCCGGTTAAGGAACAACTGGCTCTTGTTTTTGTTCAGTTGTAAGTCAGACCACCTTTCTAGTTTGTTCAAAATCCTCCTAATAGCCTATATTGACCTATCGGAAGGCTCCATAAATACTAATATATCATCTGCATAAATTAAATGTGAAACATGATGATTTGTCTTCTTAAACAGTAGAGTGATATCTTCCTCTATGACCGCCTCATCTATCAAGTATGAGAGGAACTCTAGCACAATGACAAAGAGGTAGGGTGAAAGCGGATCTTCCTGTCTAATACCCCTGGAACTCTTGAAGAAGTCTTCCGACTGACCCCGGGTCAAAATCAAAAAAGAGGGGGTGCAGACATATTCCCTCACCATGTCCACCCACCAGGTGTTAAATCCCATGCACAACATAATATGGCATAGGAAGTCTCGGTTGACCAAGTCATAAGCCTTCCTAAGATCCAATTTGAGACAAGCTTTGTTTTCCCCTTGCTTGTTGAAATCTCTTACCAGTTCATGGGCTAGCAAGCAGTTATCTGAGATCGACCTGTCTTTGATAAAAGCAGCTTGGTTATGAGAGGTTAGCTCTTGCATAATCGGTCACATCCAGTCGCACATCAGATGAGTGATAATCTTATACAGGAAATTGCAGCACGCAATAGGCCTGAAGTCCCCCTATAGAGGAAGCTCCCTCCACCTTAGCAATCAGTACCATAAAACTATGGTTTAGCTCCTTAAGCACTTTACCCGATTCAAAGAATTCTCTGATAGCTTCAAGTATATCAAATTTGAGCAAACTCCAATGATTCTTGAAGAAAGTAGCGCCAAAATCGTCCGGCCCCGAAGATTTATTCTGGTCCGCCTTCTTGACAATTAGTTCAATCTCATCAATAGCAACAGGCTGTCGCAATACTTGATTACCATGACTCGTAACCAGTTCTTAAACACATAATGGGGGAAGATGGCTGGATAGTGTGTCTGATTGTAGAGCTCCTAGGAAAAAGTGGTCACTTCATCACTAATCATATCCGCCTCCTAGATAGTGGCCTCGTTAGCGTCAAGCAAGCTGTGTATGGCATTTCGGTGATGTCTAGCTTTCACCATGGCATAGATTTTTTTTGAACAACTATCATCATCTCTGAGCCAGTTGCATTTCGTCCGTTGTCTAACATGGACTTCATCTAGGAACCTCTCCCTGTTCAGTAGGTCCTGAAGAGCAACTTCCTCTCCATTGAGATCGTCGTTGAAGGGATCAGAGTGAACTCTCATTTAGATGGCGTCAAGGTTCTCTTCAAGCTCTTGAAGAGTTGTTGTGGGGTGCTCTCTATTCCAAGTCTTAAGCCGTTGTTTAGTGCATTTAAGTTTGGACACAACCTGAAATTGGACAGTACCACGCACTGTGGAGTTCCACCCCAATTGAACCACTTCCTCGTATCCCTCTTTATGACTCCACGCATTATTAAATCTAAAAGATTTCCCTTTGAAGACTGGTTGTTCCGTCAATCTGATAACAATAAGGGAGTGGTCACTGGTGCCAGGAGGTAGGCAATCCATACCACAAAATTGGAAGACCTCAAGCCAACGACCATTACAAAAATCACGATCTAATTGAATGAAGATACGATTGCGGATATCTCGGTTATTCCACGTCCATATGTGGCCCGATTTAGCCATACGAGTAAGTCCAGAGGATAAGATGCAGCTTTAAAATTCTGCCAGAATAGCTTCCTGAACAGGGCATCCCCCTTTCTTTTCATTGGCATGCATGATAGTATTGAAGTCTCTCACCATGAGTAGAGGCAGTATGTCCCCTATTATGTTGTTGTTGACGATGATTTCACTCCACAATCTCCTCTGCTAAATTCGATCATTATGCCCATAAACCGCTCCAGACATAATTTCAAGACCACCCCTGTTGATAAATTTAATGTTGATCAATTGATCTGAGCGGTGGACAAGTTCCCCTTTTCAAACTCTGGTGTCCCGCATAACCGACACACGGGCCATATACCCATACTCTAAATTATGGACAGATTCCCAGTGCACCGAAGTTCTCCTCTTGATATTCGATGTCGATTTGGTTTTAGATTCCAAAATATTAATGATATAATACTTAGGCTTCTTGGTATAGTCCATAACTTCTCTCCACCTACCTATAGAGTTAACCCCCCTTACATTCTAGGTGAAAATTGTCATAAAAGACGAATGTTGACACCCTTGTTAACACGCGAACTCTCCCTAAAAGGGAAGAGAGTTCATCCTAACGAGCAGCCGCCGTTTTACCACCTCCCTTCTTATGTTCAACTTTGGCTTGCCAAATATGATTGGCCACGACCAACGGTTCATGAAGAGAGCATGTCTCTGTCTTGTCCTTGACTCCAGGGGATACCAAAGAAATATGACCTGTCACCAACTTTCTTCTGACTCTGACATTGTTTTCATCATACACAATTGCCTTGGCCTAAAAAATAACCATGTGAGATCCTACCGCCTCGCCTCCTCCTTGTCCCTTCTCACTCTGCTGGGCTTCCTCTCCAAACACTACTATTGCCCCTTGGTTCTCCAAGGTTCCTTCTTCTTTTAAATAATCTGTCTCCTGGATAGGTTGGTTAGCGTCTGCTTCATTCCTTTTTTTCCAAGACAGTAGGTTTGGGAACCTCATGTGCTCTTGAACCTCAGTTTTCATGTTGGCTACATCCGCACTTTTGTTACTCGGATTTCCGACATTAGTCTGGATATCCAACTTGGTTGCCTCCACCACATTGGGGGCTTTATCTACCTGTCGGATGACAGGACCTTGCTGATTACAGTACTCTGGGGTAGAATGTCAGTTCCTTGTTGATTATCTTTTTGATGGGGTTCCTCGTCCGGACATTGAGAGTGAAAGTGTCCAAAACTCTTACACGTACGACAGCAAGGCGGTACCCATTCATATTCCACTTTCTGGAATATAAATTCACCTGATGGTAGTTCGATTTCTAACTTGTCCGGTAACGAATCTGCTACATTAATTTCCACGAAGACTCGCGCGACCCTCTTGGTGGTAAAGGATTTCCAATACCACTAGCTATCTTCATAATAGCCTTAGTGGTCCAAAGTTGGGGAGAAAGGCATGGGAACCGAATCCAAATCGGCACGGTGGCCAATCGGTCTCTCTCAAAGTTGGAGGATGGGTCCCAGCATCTTAAAACAACCAACATACCGCTCTAGGTCCTCTGCAAGGCCAAATTTAATGAAGCAGAAGCCATTTTTTCAAGAAAAAAAATCTCCATACTTCCTTTTGGCCTCCACAGTCGCAAGACGAATCCTTTGAGCTGGCCAAAATACGGTCGAGCTCCCATGACATAAAGTACTATAGTATTCTTCCAATACTCTTACATCTCAACAATGTCATCTTTCTCAATCCCGATCACCTTCCTCCCTTGGACGTTCTTCGGCTCGACGTAGCTCATTTCTATGGACTCTCTATCCATACCCGATCTACACCTGTCTGCCCACGAGGAAGGGACTTCTCTCGAAGGCTGGAACGAAGTGACAGCCCTCTGAGACAAATTGGCAAACACCTTATTGACAGGAGTGGACGGAGGTGAAAAGGGAGTCGTGGGGGACGGGAAGGCGGGAGAGGAGACCGAGTCGTAGGGTGTATGGGCCCGCACCAGCGGTCCTCCTCGACAGCTGTCGGAGTGGTCGTGCTCGCCGACGGGGACCAATAGTCCACCCGTCCTCCAAACAGAAAACGAAGAGGAGGTGAGAGAGGGGAAAGGAGAGGTGGAGGGAGGGAGGGAGGAGGAGGCGGCCGAAAAGAGAGGAGGAGGAAAGAGGAACAGTCACAAAAGACGTAGCAGACTGGAGCGGGAGTGCGCGTGCGCGCACGCGGATGCTTCATAAACCAGACGCACTTTTGCTACAACAAAAGCCAGACGCACTTTTGCATATATATATATATATATATATATTTATATATATATATATATATATATATATATATATATATATATATATATATATATATATATAGGGAAAGAAAGGAAATGATTATGATAATTGATGTGAACAAACATATCAGAGACGATGATGATGGAGATGGTGAGGGGTTTAGCAGTCGAAGTCGGCGACCGTGGAAGACGGGGACAGCAGCAACAACGGTGCTCACAACATCAACATAATTAGCAACAGCAACAATTGCTTTGGACGACGTGCGAGAGAGAAGAAAAATAGAGGGAGAGAGATGGCAAGATGGAGATGAAGGGAAGGGGGCGGCTGAGAATGAGTAAAGGTGGAGAGGAAGGTTGGTTATACCTCTCCCTTATCATCCTTTTATTATTACTATTAAAAAATAACTTCGAAACATCATGATTAAAGGACGTGTGAAGTTTTATTTGTCCTTCATTTCATGCATTAGAACTTCCTTCATTACATGCATTAGAACATTTATAGTGGAATATTCTAAACACATATTTTAAATTATTAAAAATTATATATATTTTTAGTATCCTTGTAATATTGATACATAGTTATACATTTTAAATTAATCTTTTTTTTTGTTTGGTAAGATTTTTTTTTTTCTTTTTTCTTTTTGTTTGGTTATTTTTACTGGACCAACAATTAATATAGAGGAACTAAGATATATTCTAAATCTGGAGTGTCTCGTAGCTTTCTAACAATTTTTAAGTATGCACAAGTGTCCACTACAATATTCAAATGCTAAAAAAACTGACAAAAATAAAAATGTAGCATTTGAAATCTCTCCACTATGGATGCTATGACTAAGTATCCATGTAAGTAATAAAATTACAAAATTAACCTAGGGAATAAATTGAAAATAGCTTTTGAAAAATAAATTTGTATATGGGTTTATTTGCATTATAAACTCATTTGGTTTATGAGAAATACATAAAATAGTTCTTTAAAAATATATCAATAGAATAATTAATACGAAAATACTTATTGGCCCGCAAAAGGGGACTCTCAACCAGTCCGCACCTGCCCCCCTATTCGCTCCGCCAACACATTTCCTGTAGCGCGGGGCCCGCCACAGCCAATCGATGTCCGCCACGTGACCTTGCGATCTATTTTTTTGGGCCATGTAGCATCATTCTAATTAATATATGCAATATTAAATACAAATAATATTACAAAATACTGTATCTTAAGACACAATTATGGCAACTCCTTTGATTAGGACGGAACCATCACGTAACTCCAATTAAACCTTATTACTCTTCAAAATGAACTCCTACATTCTAAATTTGTAATCTGAAAATTGGGATGAGCCTTACTATCGATGCTCTAACTTAAAATTGTTGCATGATTATTTTAGGTTTTGGCCGGATTGGCTTGAGTCATTTTTTTTGTTAGATTTGGGTTAGGTCATGATTGGGTTTGTGACAATAATTTTTATTTTTAAATATATAAATATCATGAGAGCACTTTTATTTTTTTTGATGTAAAATATAAATACGATATAGAATCAGAATACTTATCTCATGATACTGTAAAAAAAAAAATTATTATCGTCCACCAAATGAATCCCTAAAGAAATTTATAACTAAATAAAAAATTTGAAAAAATATATATGTAAGAGAACCGTTTAACGAAAAAAAGAAGTCAAAATGAATCGAAGGGAGAGATCGTGACTGAAATCGAACTGTCACGTGTCATCCCCTAATAGCAGGAATAAAGCCAATGACATCAGCCTCCTGAAAACGTAGAAAAAAAATAGATTAATCAGGATCTGCCACGTGGTCGCAGTTTCAGACACGATTCAACCTGCGGTCTGTGTAGAATAAAAAGGAAGGAAAAATAGATAAAAGTGAAGGACCATACAAGGAATTATTTTACAAATCGTGAGCTCCAACAAAATACCCTCATCTGTACCAGCTTTTGTTACGTCGGTTGTTTTATCCCAATATAAATAAACAAATATAAATTAGGGGTCCGTCCACACTTTTCTTCTTATCCTCCCCCCGCCTCCTCCCCAAAAGAAACCCTAGCTTCACCCCATACCCTACCCACCCAGTTTCCCGCCAAAAAAGATCATGTCGACTTCTCTAGACATGTCTCTCGACGACATCATCAAGAACAACAAGAAGTCCTCCGGCGGCAGCGCCGCCGGCACTCGTGGACGCGGCCGGGGCCGATCCGGTCCCGGCCCCAGTCGCCGGGCCCCGGCTCGGTCGGGCAACCGGCCGGCCCCCTATTCGACCGGAAAGGTACGGACAAACTAGGGATCTCTCGGTCCTTTCTATTCTTGGCAAACCCGGTCGGATCGAAAGCTAGGGTTTCTGATATTTTGGCTGAACGAAAAAATTGGATCCAGGCGGCGGATTATGGCGTCTACTCGAACCAGGTCGCGGCTTTCGCGGCCTTCGGGGCGGCGGCTCCGGTGGCGAGGTTGGCGTCGGTAGAGACGGGGACGAAGCTCTACATATCGAATCTGGAGTATGGTGTTTCCAACGAGGACATCAAGGTATTTTTTCTCATAATTTTCTTCGGAACGTGGTTCTGACTTCTGATGATTTTAAAAGAGTCGAGAATCATCATTTGTCTAGCATGTATAGAATCAAGTCCGAAAATATATTTTGTTTATTTTATTTGGAATAATTTTTGTTCTGTCTTGTTTGCTCATTGGCAAAATCGACACCATATAAAATTACAGCTGACAATTATTATGGCAATGATGAATCGAAATAAGTTCAAAGAATTATCCTTGTAACACATGTAAATTTGTATAAAGAAATTAAGTTGAAAATTCACGAAGAATTAAGTTTAGAGATTAAAGCCTCTTTGTTGTATAAATGGGTATAGACATCAAGTTGGAATATAGACTGTTTATTTTGATTATAAAATATTACTTATTTTCTTTTTTACGTTAATGACCAATTTGATACCAAATAACAGGGATCAACCCAATCCAACTATGTCAGTTTGAATTTCAAAGAAAATCCGAATTCTTAGTCGTTACTTGTTAGGTTTTGGATGTCCTCATCTGGATCCAAAACAAATTTATATACCTGACAAATGTCAAGTTTGTGGCATACATATAAAGGCTGAATCCACTGTCAAATTTTAGATAAAAAATGGTTGTAAATGATACTTTGAACGTTTAAATTAATTAATATTTATAAAGAGCTTATCGTACTACTACATATAATAAAAGTTGACATTTTTCCAATTAGAGGGAAGGAATTTGACCCGAATGCGGATCTGAAAAGCTAGTTGGATTCGGCTTTGGATACATAAATCCGACTTGACCATTATCCTTTCGACATTCTTAAATAAAATACTGTTTTTGAAAGAAGAATTTGTCCACATCATGCTTCCCAGAGGAGTAAATGGACATGAATAATTTAAGAAACACAAGGAGCATTTATCAGATCAATTACAAAATGAAATTTATACAAGCTTTCATTATGTGCTGATTGTATAGTCTATAACTCCATACACAACACTGAATAACCTCATCCTCCACAACCATAACTGGTGCCCAACTTTCTCCTCGTACCTTGGCTACCTACCTACCTCCTCCGCTCCTTCGTCCCCGAACACAACAATCCTAAATCAACAAACCCCAAACCTGACAAACACTCACCCTCCAACAAAACCACCCTTCCTTCATCCCTTTGACACTGCCACCTTGTTATCCTCCCCCAGGTGCACCCTCCACACCCCCCAACCCCACACGACCATTCTCCTCCCTGATCTTAGTCAACCTCAATAAAAAAACTCATCGCACCAAACCCCAAGGAGAAAACCATCATTTACTTCATATGGTTAAGATACACTCTAGGTGTAGGCCAGTTTAACTTGAGCTGAACCTAACAGAGGGGCTTATGTTGAAGTGAACACACATTTGAGAGCTCTCCTTCCAAATAACAAGATTTGGGTTGGGGGGGGGGGAGGGGGGGGCGCTTATGTCGGAATGAGCAAGATTTGAGGGGCTTGTATAAAAAAATAGAGTTGTATCATCTTTTTACAGTATAGATGCACTGTAATTTTAAGGATGTTTACTTTTTTGCATGGAATCAGGGGTTGCATTATTCTCGTTTCTTTTCCCTCACAATTCTTCTCTACAGGAACTCTTTTCAGAGGTTGGCGATTTGAAGCGATACTCAGTTCACTATGACAGGAGTGGAAGATCAAAGGTAAGTTCTTAAGCCCACGCAGTTTATTTCATTGTATCGTATTCTCGTGCCCTTTTAATGTTTCTCATATCTCAGGGAACTGCTGAAGTGGTCTTTGCAAGGAAGGAGCATGCTCTAGCAGCTGTGAAGAGATACAACCATGTCCAGCTCGACGGGAAGCCAATGAAAATAGAGGTTGTTGGAACAAATATTGAGAAGCCTGCTATTTTACCTCCGGTTGCCAATGGGTTCTTTGGAAAACCTAATGGCATCCCCAAAAGGTCTGCAAAGTTCTCTCCTATACGTAGTATCAAAGTTGCGAACTTAAATTTTGATTACTTAAACCATTTCATAATCATTAATAAGTACACACTAGCATTAGATTGTTTTACCACTTTGTTTTGTCATAAGACTGCATGCTAGCATTAAATTTTTTGCACAGTTCTTTTGCTTTTAGTTATCTGATTCTTCTTAGGGCCCTATACCCTTTCTTCTCCAATTGCAAACTGTAAACTGGTGCCAACAAGATGTATATCATGTGGCATGAATTTCATTCTCATTACTTTCCAGCTTAATATATTGATTTATGTTGATCCGTTGCACGTTAAATGCTTTTCCTAGAAATTTAATAATAGGAATAAAATGTAAGACAAAAAAATAGAAAGAAAAATGCCTGTAGTGTTGTCACAAAAGAATTAGGTTGTTTACCAGTTTACCTATGCATTTTTGGCATGCCTTAGGTCCCTAGAATCAATGATTAATCGAACATAATAGATGTTTAGTTTTAAGGAATATGAAGCATACTTTTTCTTAGCGATGAGTCCTTAAAGTGAGTGTTTTTTTATCATATTTGTACTATCTTAGTAAAACTCGTTTAGAGACTTTTTTTTTGTTGCTTCAATTAGTGTTCGTACTCTTCACCCCTTAGCGGAAGTAAAGTATAACTCTGATTTCATCCATATGTTATGGAAGGGTCTTGTTGTCATGTTTTGAATTTTTGATGCTAATCTTGTGTTTTCCCTCCTGAAAAAGGATAGTTAGAAACTCTTGACCTCGCCTGCAAGGTTATAAAATAGTCTTCTTGCATGTGTGAATTTAATTAATACTTAATATTATTAAAAGATGTATTAATGAAGTTTATTATCAAAAGGTGGATGTAATCCTCAATTTAAGAAGATAAGGGTTTGTTTTCCTATAAATGGAAAAACCATACATCATTTGTTGTTACATTGTTGCAGGATTTACAAGTCCATTGTTTGGTTGTACTCGAAAGAAGAGCGAATTAGAGAAAATGTTGTAAAGATGTAATAAATATTACCTTAATTGGTTTTGCAGCCATCTTGGCTGCAACAAAAACCGTTGAGGGAGTTGATGCAACATTTGTTGCACCAATTCCACCATTTACGTCAAAGAAAACATTGGAAATGATGTAAATGCTGCAACAAATGTTGCATGTATTTGTACTTACAGCCAATCAAATGCCCTCTGAATGTTTGAGAGGTTACTTCTTTATACTGGATGGAGATCAGAACCTTCCATCCATTTATGTGGATAGTTAGGTACCATTTTAGATTCTTGGAAATTTTGCTGCTAGTGTGAAGTGTGAATGTGATACATAAACTGGGTGGCATGTGGCTGGAAGTTCTCAAAATGGCATGGAAGAAAAGAAATAAGCTCAGTTGTGTTAAAGGTGAAAGATATCAGATGCTATGTCAACTTTGTGCTAGCAAGAGGCTCAAGCAACAAGACTACTAACTATAATGCGTGACAAATTGGAACATAAAAGTTGTTGTCACCCGGGATGGAACCAGGATCCAATGATGAGGGGGCTAATTTTTATTTTTTTATTTTTTGTAAAATATTTAGGGAATCAATTCACTTGTGGGGGAATTGGAGGAGGCTTGCTTATGTTTCCTAAGTTACACTATACAATTGAAAATAATGAAACAATTAGTGTATCACACCCTTCTTAACTTTTGAAAATGTTCATTAGTTATACGATATTTTTTGTAAAAAAAAATTATGAAATACTTGGTGTATTGACCCCTCTTTAACTTTTGCAAAATAATGTATGTATGCTTTGGCCCCCTCATCATTAGGTCATGGTTCCAGCCTTGGTGGATCTGTGGTCCATTATAGTTAGTAGTCTTGCTTTCATCCCCGTCATCAACTATAAGATCTTTCTGTTCTATTGTAATATTAAGTTGCCATGGTGATCTTCATTTGATGATGGATTGTATGCCCAGTGGTTTATATTTTAACCAATGTTCCAAATATATGCTGCTACAAATTGATTTTAGATGAAACAGATCCAAGATGAGCAAAAATACCTATTTCAGCTGAATTTCATGTGGACTAACATGGAAATATAGGAAAGAGTAAACATAGAAATAGGAAACCTCACCAACGGAGGGAGAGAGGAGTGACCAATCTGATTGCTGTAAGGTGCTGTGTCCTCCCTATCAAGTGACAAGAAGGCTGTAATGGCTTGCCCGTCTCCTTCCTCCCTCCAAATATTAGGGTCAAGTCAACCAAGGCAGTCTATGAAGGGGGTTTGAATTTCTATATAAGTGGCTTAGCTTATGTTTTTACTAAGCTTTATGTAATTCCAAACAAGCTTTGTGTTGGGTTATTGAACTTTAAGTTAAATAGATATGGATTAGAAAACCGGTCTAGTTACCTTTTTTGGTTACATCAGTTACCTGTTTTCAAACAAGTGGTAGTACATTAAACGGGTAGTCTCAACTTATTAAGCTTTTAAGTTAATTTGGTATGTGGGTTATTATCAACATATTTGTACATGTTTGCATGTAAGTCCCTCAATCTTAGTTTCTTAATTCTGATAGTGCATAAAAAGTTAGTTTTCGAAAGTGAAGATATGACTAAAATGTATTGTTGTATTTTAATCAAAACTATGTAACTATATAGTATATAAAGTGATTACATGTTTTTACAAATATTCTAGAAATCATTAGACTTGCAAATTGCATTGTAGGGGTAATTTTTGTAACCTCCCTATCTTTTGAATGCCTATCTCGATCCCCCATGGCATTAAAAACCATTGTTTAACCCTAATAGCCTTAATTTTTTGTCTGAAAATTAATGTTGAGTATTAGTCATTTGGCTTTAGCCCCACAACAGGTAGAGTCAATAATGAGAGGCTAGCCCTCTCATATATATATATATATATATATATATATATATATATATATATATATATATATATTTCCTCATCAATGAAATCAACCAATAATTCTTTCTACATGGTATCAATAACAAATACCTATTTCTCTTTCTGCCCCTCGCTCTCTCTCAAACCCTAGTTGTCGCCGCCGCCCCCTCTCATCCACCACCAAAACCCTAGCCAAACCCGCTGCACCCACTATCGCCTCCACCCTCTGCCTCCTCCGCTGGCCTACCCCCGCCCTCGTCTCTATCCACATCAAGATCTAACAGAGAGCAAACTAGTTTTGTGAATATCTATCCTGGCTTGTGTGATCAACCTTCTATCTCAGTCGCGATTCACGAATGCGCGAGCCAGTATTGACAATGTTGTTGTAAATATCGTGCATTGACGAGATTGATGTGAATATCGGGTCGTGGCGATCAAACAATAGTCGAATCGAGATCTTGAAGGATGTCGAACACTGCGGTGAATAGCATTGCTGGTAGCACCAGTGTTCGACACAGAGGCAGGGACACTGATCACTAGTACAACGGTTTCTTCAATTCGACTTGTTGATCGGAGGCTGGATGGTCCGGAAAGCTACTCTATGTGACGCAAGAATGTCGAGAAGGCGTTTCGGAGAATGCGGTTGTCAAAGGATCTCACTGGCAATCCTTCAAAGACGAATGATCTCACATATGAGCAGTGTGAGATTGATGATAGCAGACTATTTACGCAGTTGATGAATTCGATGGAACCATCAGTCGAGGATATGCTTTAGAATACGGATTCAGTGAAGGAGTTATGGGAGGTCCTAGTGGACTGCGTTTGATGGAAAACGATATCCCGCATTTATGACTCGGTTGTTGGTGTCTACTGAGCTGATTAAGGAGACGTCACATCAGCATCACTTTTGAGCCTTTAAGGTCCTGACGTGGTAGACGTGGTGGCCAGAATGCTGGGCATTATGGTGGACGAGGCAATGGAGTACGACCGCAGACATTCAATTGTGGTTAACATGGATATTTTCAGTGGTAGTGTTCTAAAGCTCTACTGCCAATATTGCATCGGATGCTCATGATGATGGCGAGCGTTTTGTGCAGATGATTGTGGAGACCTATGCAGAATTTGCTGAATTCCAAGCTCAGTGACGTGAGTGAGCCTTTATATCCGGATCCACTGTCGGATACTCAGTGACGTGTGTAGTACCCATGGATTCAGGGGTAAAGTTACTCCCCGATAAAGGGATACTGATGACCAATTCTGATTTATTATCGTCGACTGGTTGGGAAACTCAACTACTTGGCAGTCACGACTCGTCCAAATATTTTCTTTGTTGTAAGTGTCGTGAGTAGATTTATGACTTCTCCATAAGTTTCGTATTGGCAGACAGTTTTCAGGATCTTGCGCTAACTAGCTCATAATTCGGGAAAAGAAATTCGGATGGAGAATCAGGGGCATACTCGTTTTGAGTGCTTTACATATGATGATTGGGGTGTGAGTTTTACGGATATACGGTCTACATCTGGCTACTCATTTTTTATTGGTGGAAACTTAGTGTCGTGGAAGAGCAAGAAGCAGAGTGTGGTCTCACGATCGAGTTCAGAAGCGAAATGTCGAGCTATTGTTCATGGCACAATACAGTTATATCTACATCTTCTAAATGAGATGGGAGAAGAAGCATGATTGTGTAACACCCCGTTCCGTTCTAACGACTGCCGTCTCAATCGGCAATAGTGCAACTGTCCCGACCCGCCTTGCCTCAACGAGAAGCAAAAGATATCCAGACTTGTCCCTACAGGAATCCGGCTTAGGCTTTCAGAGGCTCGCTTGACGTATCGCTCTACCGAGACGAATCATCGCTAAGGTGGGTGGCTACGGTGAACTTGTCTTTGCTTAGCTAGCACACATAAAATCTGGAATATTTATGCTAGTCGCTAGGTGATTCACCCCCTGCATTCACCCCCTGCATGCTAATAAATCCAACGCACCTAGCTAAGGGAATAATTTCAACTTGTATTGCTTGCTAGAACATGGAAATTAAAACACTGCTTATGTTCAGACCCTCGCATGCTAAGTCCCTTAACGGTTTCAACTCTCGGCTTACCTTCGGGTCCGAGCAACGTGCCTACTTATGTTCCTTAGAAACGCATGCTTGTCTGCTTGTGTGTTGCCATGTTTTCATCCAAACCCCGGGAGACTACTACGTAGTCGTTCCGTGCCTAAACGAACCTGCAAGTATCCGGGACCGTTAGGTCGCCAAGGCAGTTCCCGACCCAGGGGACTGCATCATGCCAAGTAAAAGAATCATGCTCCTGTGGCAAGACTCATTCAGCTATTCGGATCTCTCTGCAAGTCTCCCTCGTATGCGGGCTTACAGCAGCCCAGGAGACTGTGCATATCCAATAGCTAAATGAATCATGCATACTGCTTGTCGTTTGCTCGTGTGTAAATCAAATGATCGTGTTGCCTGAGATTGGTCAAATAATCGTGTTGCCTGAGACTGGTTAAACCCTGACTTGCATGTCGCGGACTAGTTCCACGGACGGTCACCGGGGCACTGGGGCCGATCCGGTCCGGATGGAGCTCGTGTGTAGTCTCGTGTGCAGGGAGGATAGCTTGCAACGCATCGTGTTCGTGTGCCTCGTGTATACGCGTAGCATGCTATCCTTGTCCTCGACTACGTCCAGTAATGGCTACGCCAGCGACTCGTGTTCATATAGATAAGTCATCCTCGCTTAGCGGCTATCCGCGTGCGAGTCACTGCATCGCATCAACTGAACACCTGAACGATCATATTAAACGACCCTCGTGTTTGCATATGCTTGCCTCCTGAATGCTTATACTTGTCGTGCATGGATTAACATGTTTGCCTCAATGTTTGCCTTGGAAAGGGAAGGAGATGGTAAGTTGGTAAGTCTCGCCGTGTTTTCTCAAACATCGCACGGTGCACTGCCCGACACGTTAGGCTATACAATGTTTGCATGAAACTGATCCTAAGGCAACTAGAAAGACAACTTAATAGTTGTGCACGGAACCTGTATTACGTGTTTGGATTTGTCGAGCGGGCCAGTAGCTTCCCTACCAGTGCATTCAATGTACTGATAATCCACCAGTTTGTGTGCAGGGTGCGGGAGAACCTCGTTCGGTGCGGACGCCTCCAACGTGCGTGCTTAGGCGTGGACATCACTCCGAAGCAACGGTGCGTCCGGGACTGAAGCACATATACAAGACATAATGTTGTGAACATAGCCCGAACTCGCCTGAACATCGTCTCTACAATCATTCCACAATTGTAGCCACTTGGCACGCTTTTACTGTTTCAGAGAGAGAGGCTTGAGCGACTTGTAATCTCGACTATACGTCGCCTGTAACACATGTTCATATCAATAAAAGAGCTTGCTTTACTTCAACTTGTGTTTCAATGCTTCCGCTATATTTGTCAACTCAGAGAACTTGTTACCGAATCGCTATGCGTTCATGACTCCGCTGCACTCGGACAAATCTGTGCGACTCTGTGGCTTAGAACTCTTACCGCCAGCCAATGAATCACGGCCTTGCACGGGTGCGGTTCACGCTCGTGCGGCATCACGTCCGGATGGGTCAAGCGATCGTTCCGCGGGAGCGCTGGCGAGGGTGATTCCCGCCTAGCGGGAACGGCCGATTAGCCTGCGGGAGATCGGGGCGTGACATGTTGGTATCAGAGCCTGGCTTCTACGCCTTTGGACTTCGATTCGATATCTCTGTTTCGAAAGCTCGTTCGTGGGTTACGTGCACGCTCTCTCTCAATGCCTCGATGGGATGTTCCAACAATAAGTCTAAATACTTTCAAAATGCGTTCTGATTGATATGCTTGCTTGTCTGGTTGTATGCTGCGAGTGGCCTTTGTGCCAACCCGTGCGAACCCTTGAGAGTATCGCTAGTAGCTTGTCCGAGATTTCACTAACTCTAAGTTTGGTTGAATGCATCTATTCGAGGGACGCCTTGAACTAGTGCACCATCCAAGACTTAAGAAAAGGTGAACTCGAGTGCTAAGACTTCGCTATCTCTAAGCTGGTTGACGTGTTCACGCTAGAAGTGCACTTCGAAAGTGCGCACGATCCAGTCTAAGCGATATGCTGATTTCGACGCTTGTGCAAGTGAATATCCAAATGAACAAGTACAACGACTTGTCTAGGATTGCCTCAACCCTAGATTACTGCTTGTCCTCAGTAAGTCTCGAGGACGAGACTTTTTCTGAGTTGGGTAGGATGTAACACCCCGTTCCGTTCTAACGGACTGCCGTCTCAATCGGCAATAGTGCAACTGTCCCGACCCGCTTTGCCTCAACGAGAAGCAAAAGATATCCAGACTTGTCCCTACAGGAATCCGGCTTAGGCTTTCAGAGGCTCGCTTGACGTATCGCTCTACCGAGGCGAATCATCGCTAAGGTGGGTGGCTACGGTGAACTTGTCTTTGCTTAGCTAGCACACATAAAATCTGGAATATTTATGCTAGTCGCTAGGTGATTCACCCCCTGCATGCTAATAAATCCAACGCACCTAGCTAAGGGAATAATTCCAACTTGTATTGCTTGCTAGAACATGGAAATTAAAACACTGCTTATGTTCAGACCCTCGCATGCTAAGTCCCTTAACGGTTTCAACTCTCGGCTTACCTTCGGGTCCGAGCAACGTGCCTACTTATGTTCCTTAGAAACGCATGCTTGTCTGCTTGTGTGTTGCCATGTTTTCATTCAAACCCCGGGAGACTACTACGTAGTCGTTCCGTGCCTAAACGAACCTGCAAGTATCCGGGACCGTTAGGTCGCCAAGGCAGTTCCCGACCCAGGGGACTGCATCATGCCAAGTAAAAGAATCATGCTCCTGTGGCAAGACTCATTCAGCTATTCGGATCTCTCTGCAAGTCTCTCTCGTATGCGGGCTTACAGCAGCCCAGGAGACTGTGCATATCCAATAGCTAAATGAATCATGCATACTGCTTGTCGTTTGCTCGTGTGTAAATCAAATGATCGTGTTGCCTGAGATTGGTCAAATAATCGTGTTGCCTGAGACTGGTTAAACCCTGACTTGCATGTCGCGGACTAGTTCCACGGACGGTCATCGGGGCACTGGGGCCGATCCGGTCCGGATGGAGCTCGTGTGTAGTCTCGTGTGCAGGGAGGATAGCTTGCAACGCATCGTGTTCGTGTGCCTCGTGTATACGCGTAGCATGCTATCCTTGTCCTCGACTACGTCCAGTAATGGCTACGCCAGCGACTCATGTTCATATAGATAAGTCATCCTCGCTTAGCGGCTATCCGCGTGCGAGTCACTGCATCGCATCAACTGAACACCTGAACGATCATATTAAACGACCCTCGTGTTTGCATATGCTTGCCTCCTGAATGCTTATACTTGTCGTGCATGGATTAACATGTTTGCCTCAATGTTTGCCTTGGACAGGGAAGGAGATGGTAAGTTGGTAAGTCTCGCCGTGTTTCCTCAAACATCGCACGGTGCACTGCCCGACACGTTAGGCTATACAATGTTTGCATGAAACTGATCCTAAGGCAACTAGAAAGACAACTTAATAGTTGTGCACGGAACCTGTATTACGTGTTTGGATTTGTCGAGCGGGCCAGTAGCTTCCCTACCAGTGCATTCAATGTACTGATAATCCACCAGTTTGTGTGCAGGGTGCGGGAGAACCTCGTTCGGTGCGGACGCCTCCAACGTGCGTGCTTAGGCGTGGACATCACTCCGAAGCAACGGTGCGTCCGGGACTGAAGCACATATACAAGACATAATGTTGTGAACATAGCCCGAACTCGCCTGAACATCGTCTCTACAATCATTCCACAATTGTAGCCACTTGGCACGTTTTTACTGTTTCAGAGAGAGAGGCTTGAGCGACTTGTAATCTCGGCTATACGCCGCCTGTAACACATGTTCATATCAATAAAAGAGCTTGCTTTACTTCAACTTGTGTTTCAATGCTTCCGCTATATTTGTCAACTCAGAGAACTTGTTACCGAATCGCTATGCGTTCATGACTCCGCTGCACTCGGACAAATCTGTGCGACTCTGTGGCTTAGAACTCTTACCGCCAGCCAATGAATCACGGCCTTGCACGGGTGCGGTTCACGCTCGTGCGGCATCACACCCGGATGGGTCAACCGATCGTTCCGCGGGAGCGCTGGCGAGGGTGATTCCCGCCTAGCGGGAACGGCCGATTAGCCTGCGGGAGATCGGGGCGTGACAAATTGGAAGCAGCTGATATGTGGTGTGATAACCCATCAGCTATCTATATTGCTACCAATCATGTATTTCATGAACGGACGAAACACATTGAGATCGGTATTCACTTCGTTCGTGATGAATATCAAAATGGGGTGATAACATTTTACAATGTGAGAACCGGAAATCAGATAGCAAATAGCTTTACGAAGTCTCTTTTATGCACTCGAGTTCAGTTTCTTTGTAACAAGCCGGACATGATTGATATCTATACTCCAGCTTGAGGGAGGGTGTTAAGTATTAATCATTGTGCTTTAGTCCCACATCGGGTAAAGTCAATAATGAGAGGCTAGTCCTCCTATATATATGTACTTCCCTCATCAATGAAATAAACCAATAATTTTTTCTACAATTGACCTTTTGAGTAAGATGTCCTTGTTTTGCTAATAATTAAGTAAACTACTCCAAGTAGTCACTTAGGATAAAAATGTGAAGGTTGGTAGTGCTTGGACCGAATGCCAGTCCCAATAGTCGCGGAGTTCCCCAAAAGGCACATGCCTGAAGGGAAGATAGATTACAAATTATGCCACCCACACACCCAAGTTGAGCATTGTTGTAAATAATGAAGAAAGTAATACATTTAGGTAAGAAACAAGGTAACAAACCGTATTTCTTACCTGAATATTCTATGTGTTAACCTGCTTCTAAATTCCTCTTCTGCGTCTGGTAAATCAAAGGACAATATTTCATATTCTGCTAGAGAAGAAATAATAAAAACTATAAATCCCATAGGATGACAACACAGATTCCACCCCAAAACCATATATTGACTGTTCCTTCGTCATGGAACTATGATTAGAGAATCATAGTTCCATCTATCTTCATCTCCTTTCTCTTCCTTTCTTTACTTTTGATTTTGTGGGAAGAGTGAATTCGTTGGGAGTTCTGTCTTTTGACTGAGCAGTGGGTCTCGCCGGTGGGTCCCATACCAAAAAAAAAGAGCGGTGGAAAACCGAGAGGCGGAGGGGGGGTGGCTCTTTAATTCGTTGGACTTTTGTCTTTTGATATAGTTTATTTTTTATAGTTTTTACATACTTTTAATATAGTTTATCTTTTATATTTTTTTTTTATTTTTTATATACTTTTTATATACTTTTTATATACCTTTAATATAGTTATATATATGTAAAAAATATGGAAAATATTTGGATATATCACTATTTATTATACACTATATATACTAACATTTTTTATTATAACTTATATGTAACTTTTATTGTTATTTAATGTATGTACGTTTTTTATTATTATTGTATGTAACTTTGTAAATCTTGTCCCAATGAATTTATGTGGCCAAGTTGATTTTTGTAGGAGTTTTAATATTTTATTATTATTGTATGTAACATTTTTTATTATTGTATGTAACATTTTTTATTATTGCATGTAACCTTTTTAATAAGTGCAATATTATTGCATGTAACGTTTTTTTATTATTGTATATAATTTTTTTTTATAAGTGTAATATTATTGTATGTAATATTTTTATAAGTTTAATATTGTTACATGTAACATTTTTATTATTATTGTATGTAATGTTGTAAAGGAAGTAAACTTATATAATACATGTAAACCAATCAACAAGGGTGACTATTGTTTCATTCAATTATAATAAATAAACACAAAAAAATACTTAAATAATGTATAAATATATAAACTGTTTTTTCCTAAAATTTTAATATTTTAATAATTTATTAGTAATTATTTAATATTGTCGATACTGTCGATGCCAAAAAATCCGATACTCCGATCCAATACCGCCGATACTGCCGGTACCGATACTCATACAAAATGTCCGATACCGATACTTTGAACCTTGGTTTTTCTTTTGGTTAAACCAAGAACAAAAGAAAGAAATGTGATAGCTTTATTATAAGTCTGTTTTTTAATCATAAATCTAATTTAGGTAGCATTACTTAGGACTTCCCAAATACTCATAGTCTCATACAAAATGTCTTGTAGTCTTCCCAAATAATAAGATTAGAATAATTATGACATTTGTCCTTTAGTCTTCCTAAGTAATTATTTCATGCATACAATAATAAAGTTAAATGCGCTATGCTAGTTGTGATGACATGTTGTGAATTAAATGGAGGTTGTTTGTCTTCCTAATAATAATATAAATAAACATATATAGAAATGATTAATCGTGTTCTGGATTTCTTTTATGTATTAGTAATGTAGATAACCATGGGTTGATAATATGATTAGATTATCCACTGTGATAATTATTTCTTGATGAAGTGATCAAGTGAACATATATATAATTCATAAACCCATACTATTTCTAACTATATGATCAAAATACGCATATGAAATGCGTGCAACGCACGTGCATGTATACTAGTGATTTATAAAAGTAAATGAACTTCTACTCTTTAGTTTCTCATACTATTGGAAGGAGATATTTTAGTACCGAGGTTTTAAAAAACGTTAGGCGGCATTTGAGGCACAAGGGTCCTTTGGAGCCTAGGTGCACGGTGAGGCACGAGCTTCAACAAAGTAAGGCTCACGTTGTCATAAAATTGTGCATATAATATAGTTTCATATACCTACTATAAAATTGTGCATATAATATTAGTAGGCTAATAGCACAAGTTACCAAATATAAAAGTTTTTCTTACATCAAAAACATGAAAAGAAATGTAAATAAACAATAAACAGCAATAAAAATAGCAAAAACACAGCCAAAAAATAATAAATATCAATGAAACAGCCAAAAAGCAAAACCAGCAGCAGCAACAAAATAGGCTTAATTGTTTTATATCGAAAACATAAAATAATGAAAAGAACAAGAAATAAACAAAAATAAATAAAACATGCAAAAACAAATAAATAAATAGCACCACCAGCAAAAAAAGAGGCTTACAAATTAACAAAATATAAAAGTTTACGTCACAGCGAAGGACAACCGAGTGTTGTTAAAGGTGAGCATACACACCCAAAAAGCTAGACAATGTATTTTCTCTAGGCGACACCTTGGAGAAAAAGGGGGCAAATGAGAGATTAGGCGAATGGGTATTTAGGCGCCTAGACGCCAGCCCAGGTGTGTTGGGTGTTTTATGCATTTTTTTGGATTTTGTTTGAATTGTTTTTATAAGTTTTATTGGTTTTTGAAGTTGCAAACTTAAGTTTAACGGCCTAAATAGTCTTTTTTAAGTTTTATCACTATAAGTTACTAATTAAATAAACATAAATAAATAAAAGAGAATTTCAACAGAGAAGAGAGCAATGAGATTCCTCTAGACTACTCCTTGGGGCGATTTTAGACGGTTTCCGCCGTTCTTGGCCGAATTAAGGTGAGTATCATCTCCTTATTCTATTCTTCTTTGATGATTATGTTCTTTTTTGCAATTGCCTACAAAAAGTTGCGGTTTGTATATTTTCTTTCTTTCTTTCAATGTTAATTTATTCTATTCTCTTTTTCTTTCTTTATTTTCTCTCTATAAAACTCTCACAAAAGGCGACCTAGCACAATCCATTTTGATGTGCTTGTTTATATATGCTTGTGGTTTTTATGGTTTGTTTTTCATTTGAAAAATTTGTCTTTTATCATAAAGACTCGTGTGATGTTATTGTTTTTAAACATAGTGTTGTGTTTCCTAGACTATTTTGTGATCTTGTTAAGTTACTTTATTGTTTTCTATTGGTAATTTGGTATTATTTTTGACTTTTTTTTAGTTTATTGTCTAAAAACTCAAGTTTCATGAGTTTTAGGGATGTATTGCATATATTTGGATAACCTAACCTGAGCTACAAAAGTGACAAAAGATGTTATGAAAAGATAAAATGAGAAACTACTCAGGCAGCACTTTTTTTCTCATGGCGAGGCTAGACGTGCTTAGGTGCTCCTAGGCGATGAGGGAGGTAGCTCGCCTAGGAGCGCCTAGAGTTTGTTTTAACAGAATAGGCGTACAAATTAGCAAAATTGAACAAAAACAAAAAATAAATTACATGAAGTGGATCCTGACGGAGGCGTGTCGTCGGCGGGCGTTGGCCGTCGAGCGGTTCGAACAGAGAAGAGAAGAGACGAGGCAGTGGATCAATGAGATCGGTCCAGGGTTAGACAATTTTCTTTTAAAATATGGGTCGGGTACAAAATCCAACCTGGCTCCCCTTTAGACAATTGTGAGCCTTGTGTGCCTTGGGCCGAAGCATGCGCCTTGTGAGCTTTGGGCATGCCTGGAATGCGCTGCAACTGGGGCTGAAGTGAGGTGCCACTGTTCACCTGGAACCTTGGGCACACTTTTTAAAACCTTGGCTTGTTTATTGGCAATCTGACTATCATTTTGAAGATTATGTGATTTTATCTTGTTGGGGGTTTACAAATCCTAGACTTGGGCCTGAGTAGGGGATGATTCATAATATGGTGAGTACTAAAGAACATATAGTTGTTCAGCAGTGATGTTGAACAAAAAATTTAACTTAACAATAAGAGGGTGGTTAATAATTTTTGTTCAAGGATTTGGAGACAATTGTTGTAAGTTCCTAATTTGATGAAGGTTATGTTCCATGGGTAACAATGAACTACTGCTTATTTGAAATTCCCTGGCAGGTGGAGTTTCCATTAAAATTTCTAGGTTCACACATTTATTATTAACTATGTATTATTAGTTACTTCCAAAACTTTGTTTATTGAGTTTTGTTCTTAAAAGGCGTATGGGGACTGCACATGACTTAGGAATGTTTACTTCTAAAGGTTCCCAAGGCTGCCAGCAAAATTTTTGATATCACGATGTGGTTTGCAAAGGCTGATCTAGGAACAGAAATCACTTTCTACTAAATTTAATATCACAAATGGCAAATGAGGAAACACCCATATGATCACCTTTTTTAATTACCTATAATGTTTTTTTGACTACTTGCTTTCAGTTCAAATTTGATGAATCGAAGTTAAACTATTTGCAATTATGATCTCACATCTTATTTGTCTTCTTTCTGCTTATTCAATTCTGGCGATGCATGATTCTAGAAGTTTATCCCTCTGAGTTGATGTGGCTTCTAACCTAGCTCCTGTGACTACATTACAGTGGACGAGGCCGTGGTGGCTCTATGGGTCAGCCACGAGGTGGTGGTCGTGGACAGAGGGGAGGTCGAGGACGCGGCAGAGGTCGCAGTGATCATCCAATATCAGCCGCAGATCTTGATGCTGACCTGGACAAGTACCATTCTGAAGCAATGCAGATTAACTAAAATAGATGCCTGGCTTCTTTAACAGTCTTCTTGAAACTGTTTGATGGTTGTGTATTTCTGCAATAGTTCTACTGTAGTCAGAGTGAGAGGAGTCCTCTTTGAGTACATTAATGAGTGGTGGTGGATTGAATTTATGTTATTCTCTGTTCCTATTCTGAAAATACTATGGGACAAATTTAGGCAGCTCGATACTACACCAGCGATCATGTTTTGGTACTCGAGTATTGTTTGTTCTTTAAGGATGCGACTGCAGCGTACCGCCATACACCACCGGAGTTGCTTCCTGCAAGGAAATTGTAGCTGTAAATTTATGGAGTCCTAGTTTCTCTTAAGCTCACCGTACTAAGCTACCGACTGAGGTAGCTCTCTTCTCTCTCTCTCTCTCTCTCTCTCTCTCTCTCCCAATGATTTGAGTACATGTTAGCATAACATATCAAAATCCTTTATCACACTCTAAAGAAATTCCAAGTTCACCCACTCTTTTTGGAACATTAGCATCCGAGTTCCAACTTGTTATGGGTTACTTGCTGTATTTTTGTTCTCCAGGTAGAGCTGGAGTTATGCATCGGCGCTGGGATGAGTCATGAGACCAGCGTATAGTAGGGTGGCAGCTTTGCGGAGTGGCATTATGGAACCAATACCTTCATTTAGGAAATAATTTGGCCTGCTACTTAAAGGTGGTGCTCCAATAGTGCACAATCAAATTTTGGATTAGGTCAAATGAACACAATATGCTATTGAAATTGGATCTTGGTAGGACTTACCTGTGAACTGAGGAGATTTATGACAAATTTGTTTATTGGGATGGGGTATCCGAGTAGATGTCTGAAGTGAAATTTATACCGCAAGGTGGAGTAGAAGACGAGGCAGCTGGGCACATCTCTACACATAATTTCTTTCCTTTATATGTGCAAGTTTGGGTTCCTGAATTCTGCAAGAGGATTCAATAGAATTTGAATTATATTTTTTTGTGACCGACTCAATCTACCATTGTTACTGATGGTTCAGCATGCATCAGTTTGGTCGTCTTGCAGAATTGCTAGTGTCCTGGGCAGAAAGAATGTGTATGCTGTGACGAGGAATCGGTTGGCAAGTTTGTTCAAATTTTTAACCTAAAGAATGTTGGTATTGGATGTCATGCTCAAGCAACTTCCATCTGTTTGGGGGCTATAGTTTCAGGTACGGATCTTCCTTGGGGATTCTGTTACGAGTGTTGCCTGGCTAGGTTACTGCAAGCTTATGGATATCAGTTTAGCTAACTTGCATCAATACGGGAAAGAATTTCAAGGAATTCCATGTTTCATAATGTTATGTTTCTTATGTCCGTGGTATTTCATATAGCTAGTTTCCTCCAGCGGCGGTGTGGAGTTTCAAGTTTTTTATGGCTTGTAGGTATTGTGAGCTGCAGAAAGTCGCAAATGTTAATGGTAGTAACGTAGTTGTTATCTGTGGCACAACGATACGGGATATGCAAGCAAGTTTTCGATTCCAGGTCTTTGAATTCATGATATTGTGTAGATAGGCATGTTAAGAAGTTCTATGTGATATAACCATAGGATTAACATCTTGCAGTGTTGGCTGTGAAGTAGGTGGTCAGAAACAGTAGGCTTCCTTCTGGTTACCACCATGGTATAAACATTATTGAAACCCAACTGCAGTCTCTGATGGATTTGGTAGAGGGGCATATGTGCAATTTCTCTAGGATCTATGTTTCATTTGGTTCATGGAGTTGTGCTGCATCTGTGTGATTGAAGCGTCGAATCTTTGTTCTCCTTGCATCTTCGTGTACTTTTGCCCAGCTGCATCTTGCGTTCATATTGTTAACTGGGTACAAAGTACAAGAGATCTATTTTTATTTTCCTTTTTTGCATACAACCTTAATCCTGTTAATATTTCATTCAGAAATTGTTCGTGTTCGCTTTCCAGCAAGTACTATTGAGGGAAGAGTGAATCATCAGGAAGTCAAGTTAGAATGTTGGTATATGCATATTGATGCTTAGTTCAGTCAGCAATTTTCTTCTCAGGAGCTGTGAAGGGTCAAGATTTGTCTGAATATAATTGCAAAGGGAAAAAAAGGAGAAAATTTTGGACACAATTGTGCAGTGGAATTATGTGGTGTGTGACATAACAAATGATTCTTGGTTCATCTGGCAATGAGAATGACTCCTGCCACTTGACCATGTGGGCACATAGAAAGAGGAAGATTTTTTTGCTAGTAAAGAAAAATGCTACTAAAATATGGACAATTTTTTTGAGGGAAAAAGCTTGAATAATGTAAATAGCTATGCATTAGTTGGTAGCACGCTGAGATTATTTTGTTTGTCAGAGGCTAGATATCCAATAGGTTTGTTCAGCTCTGAATGTGTAGTAAACTCACCCAAGGAACATAACCCATCGGTGGCTACAAAGCTGCAGCAGTTTGAACCAATTTGAACACTTATGGGTTTATTAATAATTACATTTTGGAGGATGGTTTATTATATAAGTGTCGAAACCTATTCAGTTTCTCCAAGACTTTTTCCAGCCACCATTTATCTCGGATTGAAGGAAGTTTTGACTCAAGTTCACATATAGTACTTATTACAATAACATTACAATGGATAATATTAATTAGATCAAATCCAACTCTCGAAGTTCAGTTGGTCCTACCGAAATGCTCATGCGATCGTAATGACTCTTCTTATGTGGTAGACTAAATGATGCCAATGAACTGTCGAAAACTGTCATTGATCATTAGTTTTAGAAGTTAAAATACATAGTAATGCTCTGTCTGGGCTCTCCAAAGAAAAAGGTAGTAGGTGGTCGGAAATTAGGCAAATTCAAGGGGATTGTCCAATTCCCTTGTATGGTCATCGCATCTTTCATGCCATACAACCATCTACAGGGGAGCAGCAAAAAATGATGGGTTTGAGGGGATTGTCCAATTCCCTTGTATCCTCGATGTCAATGAGTAGGTACAGCAGATGTACATAAAGGTATAGCAGATATCACAACCTGGATGCATAGTGCTACTGAAATAATATAGTAAGAGAAGCAACTACTGCTGAGTCTCAACATAGCTTTTCACAAGACATTCGAAACAACCGAGACTTGAATGCATAAAATACCCCCTAAGTCCAGGCATCTGTCTGTGGAATTAAGAGAGCATGTGATAACTCTATTGTACATTCCATGTGCAACCTCAAAATATTCATTATAATCTTACAACAAGACGGCATACATGACTAAAAGAATTTCGGTTCTGTATACATGACAAAACAACCATTAAATTATTTAGGCATTCCTTTTTGATTTAGTCATACTTTCCCAACTAGAAAAGATTAATCTAAGTACGGAGTAGAGTACTGCCTTGATGCAAGTAACAATGAAATTCCAACACGAAGAAGGCCAGTACCAAGGATAAAGCAGCCGGAAGAAGAGGCTTATAACATGACGCGGATGTCGCCCAACCTGTGTCGAAAACAAGATGCAGTTATTTCAAAGTGTCCATAATAACAGAAAACTCAAGCAAAAACCTCTTGCACGCACACACAAACAAAGAAATGAACAAAGACCCTGTTTGACATAGCCACGAGAAGGAATTTGTTTGGAACCACTACTTCCTAATAAAGTCGGATGCTTGCAACAAAGAAACCATGGTCTTTGCATTTCCCCTGTTCTGTTTACCCTTGTCGCAAATGTTATCTTTCTTCCCTAAATGACATTTACCTTGTCCTGTACTACTATTTTCTTTTTTCTTTTTTACATTCTTCTTAAAGAACAACAATTCAACTAGTATGCAAATATGGCGTCCTGCCGAAGTTAGCACTCAAGTGGGAGCTTCGGAAGCGAGTCAAATATAGACTCAAGTTCATGTACCAGCAAAATGAGTCAAATGACTATTAATCGTTATTGAGGAACTCCATTACAAGAAAGTTTAAGAAACTTCCCCCGAGAACATTTATTGATGCCCACTAGTGAATTAGCTATAATGATATTTAAAAATATCTAGTGTAAAAGTTGCATCAAATTATCATAGGACCATGGGAACAAAAAGGACATAGCACACTTACAGGGAAGAGGAAATCCAACGTATCCCAGGCTGCATGGCGAACAGTTCTTGTTGGATACATAGGACCTCCAGGAGAAGTGAAACTGTAGAGACACGTCTTTAATCTTGTGCTCGTGGTCATTCTCAGCTCAAGACCTACAAGATAGATGGACAACATTGAATAGTAGCAGGCACCATCCAAGAATTAATTACTGGGAATGTACGACTCCAAATAGTAATTATTTACCTTGAAGGGCTCTCATATGGGACAGATAATGTAAAAGGACTGGCTCCACTTTTAACTTTTGAAGCTGAGATGGATAACGGGGATTAAAACAGTGTTAAAACCATGCCTGAATGTCAGGAAAAAAGAGTGTAAACTGTTCTATGTTGAAGCAAGTACTTGATCTGATAACTCTATCACAAATATGTCAGCTGGACCCCCAACCAGGAAAGAATTTGTATAACTTGGAAAATGCTCCAAGAAACTTTCAAGCATGTGATCTACATTTCGGACAAGCGAAGAAAATTCAAATTATCTGACATATTCTATAAACAAGCAAGGAAAATGATGGGAAACAGGTATAAATGCACCTAAATTGTAAAAGAACATAAACCGAGAAAGAAGAGAGAAAAGGTCTCGACGAGCCTGGAGAAAATGATAGATAAGATGTCAATAAAAGAAAATAATTCTATGCCTCTAAAGAAACACGATATTGGATAAGCTGAACAAGGTATATAATACCTGCAAAGAAATTTTATCCACACGGACAGGATCAAGTGCAACCTCCTCAAGTAGATACTGATTGATTAAAAAGAACACGCATAACGAAATATATAATTATGTAAAATATACAGAGGGAATAAATGAAATGCCCCCATAAAAGGACCAAAAGAAAAAAAAAAAACCAGAAAACAAATCTCAGGCACTTACCCTGTACAAGGATAAAAAACGTCTTGTATTTGTCTGAATATCAATCCTGCAATTAAGCACGGAGCAGATTCAGAAGACCACGGTAAGAATATGACTACCGGACACAACACAAGCTTGGGAAGATATTGAAGCAACTTTACTGTTGATTTAAACATAGTTCTCATAAACAAACATTTATTCTTGCAAGTGGCTCACTGGGTATGAAAGGTTTCATGCAACACTGTAAAATGCAGAAGATAGTGGGGAGGATTATAAACCCTAAAGTAATCCCAAATTCATGATATCACTCCTCTTTCAACAATTGCAAAGTTAAATTATATAATGAGCAAGAATTTTGTTACAGCACACACGTGTGAATAAAGCAAGGGCTAGTGTTCTCTACTTCATTAGAGTCCAGTTTGCATTGCAGATCCTCTGCCAGGTTTCACTTGAGGGTACTCAAAACCGTCATCCATAATTTGGCATTTGGCATCTGTTATAATTATTAACGTTTCTCCTTGCTTGTCCAGAACAAGGAGAAGGTATAAACAAATTCGGATGAGTCTGTAAGAAGGGATTATGTTACAATGGAGTGGCCCTTAAAAGAGCTGAATGGAAGGAAAAGATTCAAATAGCCGATGACAAAAATTTGGGATGTAGGATTTGTTACATGAAGGGATTATGTTACATGAAGGTCTGTATTTCCATACTCCAATTTACACCAGAATTTAGCAAGCACCAGATATTAAGTTCAAATGGAGATCAATTGTATAACATTTGAGAGCTAATGTTCCTGTTTTTTGCTAGCACAGGATATTTGGATATATTTTCCCCACCAATCTAGAAGGACGAAGAACAGACTGGTTAACCTATGTAGAGAAGATTACATGAAGATCACCTCATCTTCCAAATTAGGATACCACGTAGCTTGCCAAATAATAACACTCTTATTAGCACCTCCTTAAACTGCTTGTAATTTCTATAAATAAGACTTTATGCCTCTGTTTTAAAATAAAACAGATTTCTTCTCCCTCGTAGTTTTGAATCTTTATATTATATGGTATCATAGCTATTGTTGAGATTTGAAGCTTTCTTCTTCCACTCTCTTCTTCTCTCCAAGTGGTTTGGAGAACATTCCTACGTCTACAGAGTCACGGTTTCCAATGTTGTCTCATGTTCTGGTATTGATCCCCTTTCTCCTGAGTATGTTGGGTTTATCGATTCAAATGACCACTTCTTCCAACTTTTTTTTTTTTCAAATGGTCTTTCTTATGGTCAGGATAAAGACAAACTTGTTGATGGTTCCTTTTCTACCATATCTGAAAAATGAGATATTGAACTAGATACTTTAGCTTTTAGCTCTCTATTGCATGTTCCTAATCTGTATAATAATTTCCTTTCATCCAGTAGTCTTATAGAAAAAATTGAACTGTTCATTTAACTTTTGTTCTCACTTATTGCGTCTTTCAGGGTCTCCATACAAAACAACGGACTACTAAAGGACTATATCTTTTTGATGTGGAGAATTCATCATCTTTTCAGTCACTTGGAAAGATTGCCCATAGTAGTTTTAGGCACGAGTCTCGAGTCTTTCTCTAAACCTATTCAGTGACCTAAAAAAGTTAAGAGTTGAGTTTGTCCATGTTATTCTTGTCGATGACATACTTAAGGACTTGTACTAAGACTTCTACAAAAGATCTTTCAAGCACAGGTAACGATGATGCCATTGTTGACATGCAAGAAGATGCAAGTGTCAACACATGACCATGACCACTCCAATGCTCCGCAAGGAGACTAACACATATTGGGTAATCCCTCTACGCCTCTTCTTGATGATGATGTAGATTTATTGTTTGCTTCGAGAAAATTACTCCTATTATCCATGCTCCTCCTAGATTCACATCTTATGTATTACAACACATCATATTGAGAATCATATTGACAACAACTGTATTTCTCGTCCTTGTTTGGCATGCTTGTTTACTCTTTCCACTGTTATTATTCCTACTGGGTTTCTTAATACTGAGCACACCCACATTAGCGAAGAGCAATGCATCAGGAGATTGAAGCACTTCAAAAGAATGGCACACGAAAGTTGGTTGATCTACCTACGGACAAGAGACCGGTTGGGTGCCAATGGTTGTACACCATCAAATACAAAGAAATTGAAGCATTGAGAGATCTAAGCGACTTGTTAGAAAAGGATTTACTCAAACCCATGGAGTTGATTATGTTGAGATATTTGCACCAGTTGCCAAGCTCAACTCTATCATGGTGATTCTTTCTTTGGCTGCAAAACCATTCTTGATATCTGCATCAACTAAATGTCAAGAATGTTATCTTGAATGGAGATCCCAAAGAAGAAGTGTACCTGGAGCCTCCACCGGGTTTGGATACTCATGAGAAAGTGTGCAACATTCGCATAACACTATTGGTTGAAGCAATCCCCACAAACTTGGTTTGCCAGGTTGTGTCAAGTCATGCTTCGCTTTGGTTACAATCAGTCTTTGGTAGACAATACTTTATTATCAAGAGAGAGGGGGAAGCATCTATTACTCTCTTGATCGTCTATATGGAAGATATGATTCTCGCAAGTAAAAACACTATAGAAATTCTCTCACTGAAGAAATTCTTGGCCTCCGAGTTTGAAATCAAGGACTTCGAAAACCTCAAGTACTTTCTCAATATCGAAGTTGTCAAATTCATGTCTAGCGGAGCCATCTTTATCTTTTAGTAAAAGTATACCCTTGGTTTGTTGAAGGAGACAAGACAAATTGATTGTCGTCCTGCTAGCTCTCTACTAGTTGAGCCTTTATGATGAAGAATCGTTAGCAGATGTTGGTTAGTATCAAAGACTAGTAGGCAACTCTTATACCTCTCTCTTACACGACCATACATAGCCTACTCAATTGGGATTGTGAGTCTATGCATGCTCCGTCATCTACTCATCTACAGAGTTAAAAGAATTTATTTATACTTGAAGACACATCCATGAAAGGGGCTTCTTTCACAAAAAAACTCAAGAGCTTTATGTTGTTGACTTATTCCGATGTTGATTGGGATGGATTCATCGATAATGCTGGCTTTCTGGCTATTGCTCGTTTATGGGGGGCAATCTTGTTACTTGTCGAAGTAAGAAGCAGATTGTATGTGCAAGATCGAGCATGGGCCGAATATAGAGCCCTCGTCTAGAGTATAGACAAATGAATGTGATTGACGATGATGTTGCTCGAATTAGGTCTCTCCCCTGAATTACTTTTTTGCTTATATTACGATAACAAGACGACAATCAGCATAACTAGTGCTCCAGTTCAACATGATCCGACGAAACAAATTGAGATTGATCGTCATTTTATCTATAAGCTGAATTCAAAAGTGTTGTGATTGATCTATATTACATCAAAGAAGTATGTTGATGACATATTCAGTAAAGGTTTGACTAGTCCTAGGTTTCAGTCTTCTCGGCAAGCTCAGCATGACGGATATCTATACTTTGCTTTAGGAAGAGTACAGAGAACATTAATTGAAGATCAACTTCTCTACCAAATTATGATTCCATATGACTTGTCAAATAGTAACACTTATTAGCACCTCCTTTGACTAGCATAGCACCTCCTTTGACTGTTTGTATTTCCTATAAATAAGACTTGATGCCTCTACTGTAAAATACAACAATCAATAAGATTTCTTCTTCTTCTTCTTAGTTTTGAATCTTTACAACCTAGAATCAACATTTGCATCCATGGAAATGCTAATGTCATATCAGAAACCGATCGATTGAAAGAAAAAAAAAACATTTCCATACTTTTCCGAAGTGTCTTCCTCCATATTTTTTCGGTACATACAAGGGAAATCATAAGAAGTTTGGGGTGCTCAGCAACAAGCATATTGAGACTTAAAGAAACATTATCGACAATTTGATAATGACTTTTTTGGTTAGCGAACACAAAGATTGTTAATCTCATTTGAGAAGGGTATATAGTCGACCTCTTTCTACATCACCAACAATTACACAATTGAACTTTTCTATTGATCTCTACTCTTTCTAACCCTTAGGAAAAACCCTAAATCCCAATCTACTTCCTACATTATTATCTTTCACCAGTCCCTCACCGTTCTCTCTTTCAGCATGATCCTCTCATACTTATAACTATCTATCTTGGCTAGAAATTTGGCACCTGTATAGAGGGATTGACATCATGTCGGCAATTTTCCATAAAAACTTTGTCAAAACTTGGAGCTTTCTTATGCTCCCTCGTTGACCCTATTATGATGCTATAATCTAAATATCTTTCCATTTCCGAGCAAAACACTATATATATATATATATATATATATATATATATATATATATATATATATTAAATGTCCTATCGAATTAAATTTAAATTTCTATTTCTAGATGTAAATGTTCTTTATGTCCTAAATGCCAAAAATTAAGTAAGAAACAAAAAAAAATCAAACACAACATAATAACATGGTAGCAAACTAACAACTATAAAATTACAAGTAGAAATAAATAACTAGTAATATTAATAACATCGTATCAAGATAAAAACGTACTTGATTCATAGGGAATGGAAGGCCTCCTCGCGACTTGACACCTAGAGAGAGAGATTTCCTTGCAACTCGAGACAGTTAGGTTAAAGGCTTTTTAGGTTTAAGTTTGGTTAATGAGTAGGATACGACCCAACCCGACCCAAACCCGAAAACACTTATTCACCTCTAATATCCGATATTATAATATTTTGGAAGATATCTACCACTATATCGGGCAATGTTTCTGACCGATATATGTCTCAGAACAATATATATGGTATATGACCGATATATGTCGGTTTATGCCTCAAACCCACATATCGGCCGAAATCACTGATACTGTTTCTGAGACGACAAAAACTAACCAACAATTGCTGAATATACCATCAACTCTCTACCTGTAAGATCAATTACTCCTTTGAACCTTTACTATGGAACTTCCAAGTAGTCTTGTCTGCCATGTCAAAAGAAAAAGGAAAGGACAGATCCTTCCGGAGGTTTTCACTTTGCAAGTTTGGCCTTTTCTTAAGACAGCTAACAATCAATAATAAACTTGAATCCTTGTAAGTTATAACAACATTCTCAGTTATCTTCAGAATAACACTATATAGAACTGTTAGATGAGACGAACGATACAAAATTCTTAAAAATAAACCCATTTGTGTGCGGTTGATGTCACAGAGATTTGATTATCAATCAAGAACTATCAATAACTAACTAAATAATTGCCACAAACTTACCAGAAAACATTGGTAGCACCTTGAACAAGAGCAGATCCATATCGCAAAAGGGCTTCTGAATTTTCAAGGGGAACTTCAAATAACTGCCGAGAGGTATTCATGTATCATGTAAGCCATCTCTACTAAGTCTAGACATTAAAAAAAAGAGAAGTAAAGAAACACTTCCAATGAGAAGGAACTATTTGCTTCCAATAATTTTTGGAATAGGATTGACGTTGTTAGAAAGGATATCTAATTTGCAATGTTAAAGAAGAAAGGCCTTAGCAGATCTGAATGAGAGAATTCATGTAGATAATCCCAAAAATTTGAGATAATGTCTTTCTTGTTGCATGATATTGTTTGTAAACATAAATATGGCATATGCTATCTCACTAGATTGAGTGAGCAAATCTTGAGGAAGTTAAAAGAAGAAACAGAGGTTCTAACCGTCTCAGTAGAAAGAACTAAATGATATATGAGATATCAGAACATTAAAAAAAAATAGTTAACACTATAAATCTATAATTAACGGAGATATTTCAATGAGCTGCTAGTTTTCTTCAATTAATCATACAAAAAAAAAATAGTCAGCTTAAGATTAACAATGGAGGGAATCCCAAACCCAAGCTAACATGTCAACAGGACAGCATAAAATGCCATTAAGTGATAAATTTAACAGGTAACAAAGTCGAACAAATAAATGCACATGGAAACAATTAAATACTAAATTGAAACATACAGGTTTAATAATGAAACTTAACTGCTGCTAACACATTATGGCAACTGACAATTCATGCAAGGTTTTTCAAGAATATATATATCACAGCATATAAATCTTTCCAGTAATGCCATACCCATTTATGGAAGAGAAGGGCAAATATATGTGACACGAAAGACTGGCTCCAGAGCTGCACAATTAACTCAAGAATGTGTTTTCCACTTTCAGGTACTTTGACATAATGATTGGCAAGAACATCATAAAAGCAGATGCAGTTTTCAATTCCATCATCTGCTGCAGTGACTCCATCTTCATCCCTGCTGAGAATTATGTCTGTTTTACGTACATTATGGATATATTAGAATTCACAAGAAACAAGTATCACATACAACAAAAGTACAACAAACGAGTTTTTAAACAATATAAACCACTAGAAGAAAGAATTTATGAATATATGATTTCAAACTATTAACAGATGTCAATTTATATACTTAACTTTTCATTGTGTATTAAAACGTGCAAGTCAGTAAACTGTATGGCAGAGTCGTACAACATACAAGAACAGAGGGTTGTATGCAATACCGAGGCCCAGACTCAACATCATAATTTCCTGTTGGAATGTGATGCCACACAGCACATTTTCATATGGCACATTATAGTCTTTTTGCATAGGTGATATGATGGACCAGTCACCTACAAGATTATTGGTACATATTTCTACAGTATATCAGGGTACAAAGACAATATGTTAGGAGACTGAAACAATGGAAGATTATTCACTACAGTTTATGCCGCTATTTTTCAAAAGATGGTTCATTAAAATATTTGCTGTGATGCACTTCAAAACGTAGACATTTAGGCTTCGGATTACACATACCAAAGCCTATGCTTGAGGAAGAACTAAAGTATTCCTCAGTCACTTCTCCCTTCTCTCTTAAAGTTATGTAGAAAACTCGCGCCTCGAGGCTGACAAGAGGAACACCTTGCCATCTCCCATCTTCTCTCTTATAGCCTATTACACCAGAGCCGGTTGTTCCAGTACATTTAGGCAGTTATCGTTAAGAAAATTTGAACCTCGATAACTTCTCTCCTCTAGATGTGCGAATCATAAATAGAACAATTTACAATTCATTGCCTACTGCCGTCGCCTTTGTTTTTTCCATCTTCAATCCCAAATTTGATTCTAAAACTTGAATAAACTTGCCAGTAACTCGGTATTTCAAAACATCGAACACTCCCATATATAAAAATTTGACATTTAATTCCTATCTGGTGTTTTTACCATACACCAGATCTACAGAGTCAATTTAGCAAACACATAACAAGTAGAACAATAAAATTCTGACTCATATTTTACCTGGCTCAAAAAGCACTTTGAAGCATCTCCACCCTATTCATTAGGATTTAATGGGTAAATTTTGCGCCAATCTATATTTCACAAGGACAAACATGACATAACATTGACAGTTTGACAGAGGCATAGAGAAACAAAGCCGAAAACAATTTAGGCGTGCCTTAGTGTATTTTGGCATGACAGCGAAACGGAACCAATCTTCCTAGGTCCCAACCGTTGAAGGTAGAAGATCGTGTTTGAGTGAGATAAATTTGAGTCAGAGAATAAAATTTCATTGAGATAATGCAAACTTCTCCTTCAGTACCAAAACACTTGCATAAACTACATCTCCTCTTTAGTTTATATATTTCCCCCAAGTCAAATATTTGTGCCGAAGGTCAGGTAATGTGAACTAAAAATAGAACTTGTATGTGTCAAAGTTGCTCAAGTATCAGCATTACTTGGATACTGATTTAAGGCCTAAATTGAACAGATCAACAAGAAGAAGAAGAAGAACAACAACAACAGAGCCTTTATCCCACATTTTGGGCTCGGCTGCCTAAAAGGATATAGGAAAATTAAATAAACATCAAATTATCAACTAAACTTCCAAGTTTAATGTATTGTACAAGGATTTTTCTACAGTCTAGGAAGCAATGACACTCAAATAAGTGCCGTGACTGTGTCACGTTGTGTTAGACACGTATTGAACACAAGACAAGGCGTTCCAAATATAAATATACACTAGGACATGACAAAATGTGTCCTATTTGCCTGTATCCATGTCCATATTGTGTCGTGTCATGTTCGTCTCTTGAAATAGCACTAGCTAATAGATTCTCCATCGACAACAAATAAAAACCCCTTCCAAAAAAAAAGCAGAAACCATAATACCTCGAGCTCGATCATCGACCTCTAACGCAATATCGGCAAACAACTGTTGCAATAGATCAAATCTTTGCGATTGAGAGCTCAGTGCCTGCGATCACAACAAAAGCACCAATCCAGTACTCCAATTTATTAGGGTTCCGCATCAAAAATTACCAGAAAAGGAATCGAATCAAATCGGAGAGAGAGAGAGATCGGGATCTGACCTTTTGGAGCTTCCTCTCTATCTCCTGCGTGAGAGCGGTTAGGTACGCGGATCTCCGCGACGAGGACGAAGCTCTCTGCATTCTCCCCAATGGCTTGGAGAATTCGCATTTAAGGGTTGGGGACGACGAGACCGAACCCGAACTACCCAGAAATAGTAACCCTGAGCTTTTAGATTGGAGAAGTGATGGAGAAGGAAACATCCACCGAATGGAAGCACGAATGGAAAGAAAGCATCTGGCGAAGGCTCTTGCTTTATACAGTGGACAGGTGCCACGTGGTAAACTTTCTCGTGGATTAAATGCGGATGGATGAGGGATGGTCTTCAATGACGAGAATAGGCATGCTGGTTGCTGTTTATTTCGAGGAGAGGATTTGCACTTGGGTGGGAATATCTGTGGGTTTGTGTGGGTATTTATGGGAGTCGAGTTTGTAGTGGGGCTTGTCGTGGGGACGACCAGTCATGCCATGCTTGATTGCGTCGTCGACAAATTAAGCCTGGACTATGATCACGTGCTTGCTTAACTACTGTTCAGTGGCTGTGACTATACATTAAAAAATAAGGCTGATGATTACAAAATACACTCAAATTGATCTAAATTTTTCACTCGGAACTAGTTCAAATAATTATTTAGCACTATCAAAATTTTGACAATTCATTAAATTACATACATTATTTAGAACTCTTTAGAACTCTCAAACTTTAACAGTTCAAACTATTGAAATGACTGTCAAAATTTCCTAAATACATTTTTGAGCTAGTCCTGAGTAAAATTTTAAGTGAAAAATCTAGAAAAAAAAAATTAAAACAACCCGAGTAATCTTTGCCGTACCTTTATCAAGAACCAAAAATAACTGTGAAGTGGTAGGTGACAGAATTTACATTTTTTGTGTGTTACAGGGCTGTTCGGTTAACTAATAGAAATATACTTCAGTAGGCGCAGACAGAATGGCACTTAGGACTGTCAAAATTTTAATACTACTCTACTAAATTATAATTGTCAAAATGACTGTATTGTACCCGAAATGAAATGAAAGATGAGCCAATACACTGGTGGAGTATGTCACCTTATAAATGAGAGTGAAATCCTAGTTAAATCAAAATACGTCATTTGGCACATCAATCAAGTGTCATTCAGTAAGCAAATTGAGTTACAAAAAAATGTAATAAGGAAATTCATATCTCCCACCAACTGATATCTATGGTAACACGACCAGACCACTATCTCCATAATCCACTGCAAGAAAACCACGAAGTCCTTCCCATAATGATGGAGTACCATATTGCCATGTGTGTGATCATTCGAGCCTGATAAAAACCCTTTCTGCTTGGGCGTAATTTGATTCTAATAATCAATAAAGATGGCAAGAAAAATGAAAAGGCAACAACGTAATCAAGAAGGCAACAAAATAATCAATAAAGAGATCCACTTTCTGTCATTTTCGATATCATACTACTTTCTTCATGTCAAGGATTCTGAAGATTGTGAAGAATGCAATGATAGAAGTTCATTTAAGAGTACGTTTAGCTGCTGATGGCTATGGATGAGATTTCACTCCCAATGTTGACCAATATTATCATCAAAATCACTACCAATGCAATAGCAAATCAATTGAACAAACATTCAAATAGAAGTTCATTTAAGAGTACGTTTAGCTGCTGATGGCTATGGATGAGATTTCACTCCCAATGTTGACCAATATTATCATCAAAATCACCAAAAAGACTGTATAGAGTATACAGCCGTCAAAATTAGCTAAACCAACTAATTTTCACAATATGAGACCCCACCCATGAGAATGTATTCTAGTGTAGAGTGAATCCAAAACTCTGGCTTGCCAAATGCAAACTCGAAGCAGAATCAAAGGTCATCTCCCAGCTAACTTTCAAGGGTGCTGCAGCCCAGACACAAGCCCATCAATACCTGCGGTACATTCCACGGTCCAGCATCCGGCCAGAGGGGCACTCATATGACATGTGGCCACGCCCACCACAAGTGTTGCAGACGACAATCGCCATGCAGTCACGGCTGATGTGGCCTGGCTGGTTGCAGACACGGCATATGATGTCGCGAAATGGACCACCGTGAATCTCCGACGCCAAGCTAGACTTGGGACACTGGCGAGCTACGTGGCCTGAAACATTGCAGAGATTGCAGACAGGATCATTAGGACACTCACGAGCAAGGTGGCCCGGTTTGCGGCAGTTGTTGCAGGTCTTGTCGTTGGTGCAGTCAGCAGCAATATGGCCTGGCCTGTGGCAGTTGTTGCAGAGCCTGGTGTCGTAGTTAGACAGGCCACTTTCAGAACAGTCACGGGCCAAATGGCCTGTTTTATTACAATTGTGGCAGACCGCCTCATTACTGCATTCACTAGCCATGTGTCCAGGCTCTTTACAGTTCCAGCACAGGGTCTTAGCACTGCACTCTGCTGCAATGTGCCTTCATTGAAAAGAAAAAGAAAAAATAACAGAGCATCGCTCAGGATCTTAGCATTGCACTCTACTAACTCATTGACATCAGAAAAACAGATCTCATGTCCCCTTGTTCATAGTTTTAGATACTTAAAAAGCCGGGTATGTTGATCAAACTTAACTGTTATTCTTAAGAGGAAACACTTATGATACTGGAACTCGTGCCTTATCGAGCATCTTTTCCTATTTTAAAATTAGTTTATTCTGCAGCAGCAAATGCTAGCCATAATATGGGGGTTTGAACGAAGCTGATTCATTCATTAGTAAAGCCGAAGTCAATGGGGGTTATTTTGTGAAAGAGTTAAGACCGCAAAAATCCAGGCTTCAGCAAACTAATGGCAAAGTAACACCAAATTTAGAAAGATAATTTCTTGGGAGTGTTTCAAACAAAAATGACTGCTTGTTTGTACTGCTTGTTTGCTAGAAACTAGAATAAAGAAAGTATGACATGTCACTGTGTGTGTGTGTGCGTGTGTGTAAAACTGTTACGTGATATAACACACACAGAGAGAGAGAGAGAGAGATCTACTTTCCCTTTATGATGTGACAAGTTTCACAAATTTGTTTCTAATACACAAATAACAGCCCGGACGGAAACTAAGAACACTTTAGTTGTCTACTTTCCTTCTTAGTTTCTGGTTGCCAAATGAAGGATTCTTGTTAGTTTCTGGTTGCCAAATGAAGGATTCTTGTTGGTAAATAAAACTGTTTTAAGTGATATAAACTCACACAAATTGAGCTAGCTTAATTATTAACATGTGAAATAATTATTTTACCCTGGAAGTCCACAGTTGTTACAGACAGCCACATTTGAACACTCTCGCGCAAAATGTCCAGGCCGCTTGCAGTTTTTGCAGAGTAAATCCTGCCTGGAGGGAGAGAAAAATGAACAAAGAAATATGACCAAGGAGATAACAATCCAATAAAATAATACTTCAGTGAATATAAAGCAGTGTTAAGTACACAGTAACATAGATTCAAGTCCTAAGATCTTATACCTTTAAAACAAACCACGCAAACCATGCAAGGTGAAGGATATCTTTCCCTCTTATCTAAATATGTGTGATCATGTGTGTGCATGTTTAGATACGTGTATATGTATGTGGAACTATATCCATGTCCATACTTGCATCCCATGTCTTAAAGATAAAGAATGTTGCAGCTCAATCCTATCCTCGTTTGAGCCCTCACTGTCCAACCTTGTATTATGTTTCCTCATACCAAGTTAAAATAACCAAGAGTTTCCTTCCTAACAATACATACACACACAACCACCATCAGAAGATAAGAAGAAAATCGACGAGGTTGTCGCCTCGCTTAAGGGCGCTTAAGCGTTGATCACTTTTCTGGGACGAAATTTCATTAAGCGAGGTGCCATTATTGTAAAACTCACTCAAGCGCCGCTTAAGCGCGCTTTTCACAACATAGATAGGTATCTTCCTACGGTACAAAGTAGCTTGGTGCAAGTGAATTTTTCGATGATAACTCATCAAAATGCGTCGTTGGAGGGTGGTAGGATGCCAAAGGGAAGCGGGGATAACCAACGTCTCCAAAAGAGACGTTATAGGTGTTTGAACCCACGAACTTTCTCCAGTAACTTAGAGATAAATCTCAATTAAAAAGTAGTACAACAAAGCCATTATATAGGGCGGGCTTAACAAAACTTGAAGAAGAAGAAAAATCAAGGTCAAAGATTCGACCGGATTTGCTAGATTTATTACATGCATAAATTACCAAAATGTAAATCCTTGACTAATCCTAAAAACAAATTGTAAAATCATCTCAAATTTGGTAATATACAGGCTCCCTTGAAACAGACTGGACCGGTCAAAGATTCGACCGGAATTTTTTGATTTATTACACGCATAAATTACCAAAATGTAAATCCTTGACTAATCCTAAAAACGAGACTAATCCTAAAAACAAATTGTAAAATCGTCTCAAATTTGGTAAATATACAGGCTCCCTTGAAACAGACTGGACCAGTCACCAATTGGTCAAGTTGACAAGTTGCGCTCCTGCATCAGTTTCTTTACAAAGGTCAACTGATTCAAATACACTATATAGGGTCAAAGTATGAAAAAAGCTAGTAGTAGTCTAACTTAACCAAACTGCCTTAATATCTATCGTATCCGAGAGATTAATTAAGGACGTGGGAAAAAAAACTTATTTTGCTAGAACAGTCCAAGTATTTTTTTCTTAAAATGGTTTTTTTTTTCTTACACTTCTCTCTGTTTCAATTAGCTGCCTACGTTACAGAGACACAAATACAACACAACAGGATGCAGGAACATGGAACGGACACTACACCAGTCTTTGGTGCATCCTGTGTCATTAGGAGCGAAGCAGACCTGTATGGGCCACCACTGAAAACATGTCACGACCCGATCCCAATAATCTGGGTCCAGTCGGATCATGCCCAGCCTGCACCGTTGTGAGACGGCGGCAGTAAGCTGTATCAATCCGTAGTAACACACAGACATCTAGAATACATGAAGGAAATTCAATTTTATTGCTAAGTCCGAAAGAGAAATTCTTTTACAAGCAATTATCAAGCAAAACATGGTCCAGAGTTATTACTTCAACCCTGATTATTACAACTTGGAATTTAAAGGGAAACAACTAAACATCGGCCTCCTGGCTAGGTTCAGCTAGACCTTCAGTACTCTGGTCCGGACCATAAAATGTGTCATACGCCTCATCGTCACCGTAATCACCTAAAATGTTAATCTCCAGTCAGGAGGGAGCAAGAACATATATCCAATTCCAGCATTTTAATGATAATTAAAATGATGCAAAAAAATAGTTTTGAACAATATTTATATTTTGTATGAAACAAATATGAGACAAGAACAGTAAATGTCGATGAAGCAATTGATGACAACTACAATCACTAAAAGTGTTTTGAGAAAGGTAGCGTCCCGTGGCCGGTTGGGGTTGGAGGCAATATGTGTTCTAGTGAACACGGTCCGGCGTCAGTCCAGTGAGGTTGGACTTCAGCTATCCACAATGAGGCAATAAGGGGGCTTTGACCACGGGTGCTAACTTTACTCCCCAGTTCCCAAGGCAATAATCAATGAGTCAATGAGTCAATAAGTCAGTCAATCAGTCAATCAGTCGGTTCTGTGAATCAAGTGTCGTCACAATATATCTATATGACATGCAACATATTTAATTACAACTAAAATACAGGTTTGAATTATATGAAACTTGCCTGGATTTGGTTGGTGACGCGAGTGAGATGTCGCGACGGTCTCAACCTTAGTTACAGGAACCTACATTTATTAATAATCTGATTTTAGAATTAAATGTAGGTTCCTGTAACTAAGGTTGAGACCGTCGCGACATCTCACTCGCGTCACCAACCAAATCCAGGCAAGTTTCATATAATTCAAACCTGTATTTTAGTTGTAATTAAATATGTTGCATGTCATATAGATATATTGTGACGACACTTGATTCACAGAACCGACTGATTGACTGATTGATTGACTTATTGACTCATTGACTCATTGATTATTGCCTTGGGAACTGGGAGTAAAGTTAGCACCCGTGGTCAAAGCCCCCTTATTGCCTCATTGTGGATAGCTGAAGTCCAACCTCACTGGACTGACGCCGGACCGTGTTCACTAGAACACATATTGCCTTCAACCCCAACCGGCCACGGGACGCTACCTTTCTCAAAACACTTTTAGTGATTGTAGTTGTCATCAATTGCTTCATCGACATTTACTGTTCTTGTCTCATATTTGTTTCAAACAAAATATAAATATTGTTCAAAACTATTTTTTTGCATCATTTTAATTATCATTAAAATGCTGGAATTGGATATATGTTCTTGCTCCCTCCTGACTGGAGATTAACATTTTAGGTGATTACGGTGACGATGAGGCGTATGACACATTTTATGGTCCGGACCAGAGTACTGAAGGTCTAGCTGAACCTAGCCAGGAGGCCGATGTTTAGTTGTTTCCCTTTAAATTCCAAGTTGTAATAATCAGGGTTGAAGTAATAACTCTGGACCATGTTTTGCTTGATAATTGCTTGTAAAAGAATTTCCCTTTCGGACTTAGCAATAAAATTGAATTTTCTTCATGTATTCTCTCTGCTGTCCAGCTCCAGTTTTGTTGAATGCTGTGGGATAGGACCGGTACCATCCCGGAAAGGCTAATGTGGTCGCCGACGCACTTAGTCGATATCCGATGGCGATGTTCTTGACGACAGACCGGTACCTACTGGAGGACATGGAGAAGCTGGGACTAGAACTCGTATTGCCTGCAGAAGAAATGAAGAAGCTTGGACGGGAAGCAATAGTACCCGGCGCCGACTTCCCCATGATGCATTTGCAAGTGCAGTCTAGCTTGATGGACAAAATCAAGGAGACTCAATTCGAGGACGGAGCATTGTGCAAGCTCAGGGACCAGGTGTTAGCTGGCACACTGGAGGGATTCTCTATTTCAGACGGCGGAACACTGAGGAATGGCACCAGACTTTGTGTACCTGCTGGTGATTTGAGGGAACAGCTGATGCAGGAAGCTCATCACTCACAGTATTCCATCCACCCTGGAGCAAATAAGATGTACCGAGATATACGGGAGCACGTATGGTGGTATGGAATGAAGAAGGATGTCTCAAAATTCGTTGCCAGATGCTTGATCTGCCAGCAGGTGAAAGCAGATAGACAAAGACCTGCATGGGCCACCACTTAAAACATGTCACGACCCGATCCCAATAATCTGGGTCCAGTCGGATCATGCCCAGCCTGCACCGTTGTGAGACGGCGGCAGTAAGCTGTATCAATCCGTAGTAACACACAGACATCTAGAATACATGAAGAAAATTCAATTTTATTGTTAAGTCCGAAAGAGAAATTCTTTTACAAGCAATTATCAAGCAAAACATGGTCCAGGGTTATTACTTCAACCCTGATTATTACAACTGGGAATTTAAAGGGAAACAACTAAACATCGGCCTCCTGGCTAGGTTCAGCTAGACCTTCAGTACTCTGGTCCGGACCATAAAATGTGTCATACGCCTCGTCGTCACCGTAATCACCTAAAATGTTAATCTCCAGTCAGGAGGGAGCAAGAACATATATCCAATTCCAGCATTTTAATGATAATTAAAATGATGCAATAAAATAGTTTTGAACAATATTTATATTTTGTATGAAACAAATATGAGACAAGAACAGTAAATGTCGATGAAGCAATTGATGACAAACTACAATCACTAAAAGTGTTTTGAGAAAGGTAGCGTCCCGTGGCCGGTTGGGGTTGGAGGCAATATGTGTTCTAGTGAACACGGTCCGGCGTCAGTCCAGTGAGGTTGGACTTCAGCTATCCACAATGAGGCAATAAGGGGGCTTTGACCACGGGTGCTAACTTTACTCCCCAGTTCCCAAGGCAATAACCAATGAGTCAATGAGTCAATCAATCAGTCAGTTCCGTGAATCAAGTGTCGTCACAATATATCCTGACACAAAAAACAATTTTTAATCAATGACCTGCATGGGCCACCACTGAAAACATGTCACGACCCGATCCCAATAATCTGGGTCCAGTCGGATCATGCCCAGCCTGCACCGTTGTGAGACGGCGGCAGTAAGCTGTATCAATCCGTAGTAACACACAGACATCTAGAATACATGAAGGAAATTCAATTTTATTGTTAAGTCCGAAAGAGAAATTCTTTTACAAGCAATTATCAAGCAAAACATGGTCCAGGGTTATTACTTCAACCCTGATTATTACAACTGGGAATTTAAAGGGAAACAACTAAACATCGGCCTCCTGGCTAGGTTCAGCTAGACCTTCAGTATTCTGGTCCGGACCATAAAATGTGTCATACGCCTCGTCGTCACCGTAATCACCTAAAATGTTAATCTCCAGTCAGGAGGGAGCAAGAAGAAGAAGAGGAAGAAAATGTGAGGTTCTGAGAAAAAGTTCTCTGGGAGTGGGAATAAGTACGTGAGGGGGAGGTAGTTTCCAGATCCGGGAGTGGGGGAGGAATTACGGGGGTTGGTTCTGACTTAGTCTAGTGGGTATGGGTTTGGATATTGGGCTTTGGGTTTAAAAAGAAAAAGGTTTTTAATATAACTTATGGGTTTTACAACCTTCCCTCCTTAAAGAATTTCGTCCTCGAAATTAACTACAATTGAAGGGAAAACAAGGGTAAACATACCTTAAAACAGATGAGGGTACTTCTGCCTCATCTCAGCCTCTCGTTCCCAGGTGGATTCGCCTGGGGAGTGGTGAAGCCACTGAACCTTGACCAGTGGAATCACGATGTTCCGCAACTGCTTCTCCATACGGTCTACGATCCTTACTGGCTGCTCTGGTACTGTAAGACTTGGTCCAATCTCCAACTCTGAATGATCCAGGATGTGGCTCGGGTCCGGAATGTAACGCCTCAGCTGCGATACATGGAAGACGTTGTGCACGCCTTCAAGATTAGGTGGTAACGCCACTCTGTATGCCACCTCTCCAACTCTGCTCAATATCTCGAATGGGCCGATATACCTGGGACTCAGTTTCCCAGCTCTGCCAAAACGGATAGTTCCTCTGGTGGGGGAGATCTTGACGAAGACACTATCACCTGCTTTGAACTCCACAAGTCGGCGACGGCTGTCCGCCCAATGCTTCTGACGATCTTGAGCCACCCGAAGTCTGTCTCTGATCACCTTGACTTTTTCAGCCGCATCTGTAATCATCTCAGGTCCCAGCATGACTCGTTCTCCTACGTCGTCCCAAGCCAAGGGAGTGCGGCAACGACGTCCATACAGAGCCTCAAAAGGAGTCATGCCGATGCTGGCCTGGTAGCTGTTGTTGTAAGCAAACTCTACCAAGTGTAGGTGGTCCTCCCATGACCCTCCAAAATCCAGGACGCAAGATCTCAGCATATCCTCTAACGTCTGGATGGTTCTCTCTGACTGTCCGTCGGTCTGTGGGTGATATGCAGTGCTGAACTTCAGTTGGGTCCCCAGACTCTCTTGCAAGCTCTTCCAGAAGTGAGAAGTAAAGCGGCTGTCTCGGTCTGATACAATGCTCACAGGAACTCCATGTATCCGGACGATTTGCCTCATGTATAGGGCAGCTAACTTCTCGGTGGATAAACCAACCTTGAAGGGAATGAAGTGGGCAGACTTAGTCAATCTGTCTACGATCACCCAAATAGCGTCCTTCCCTCCTTGGGATCGAGGCAATCCTGACACAAAATCCATAGTGATGTGCTCCCATTTCCTGCTGGTGATTTGAGGGAACAGCTGATGCAGGAAGCTCATCACTCACAGTATTCCATCCACCCTGGAGCAAATAAGATGTACCGAGATATACGGGAGCACGTATGGTGGTATGGAATGAAGAAGGATGTCTCAAAATTCGTTGCCAGATGCTTGATCTGCCAGCAGGTGAAAGCAGATAGACAAAGACCAGCAGGACTTCTTCAGCCGCTGCCCATTCCAGAATGGAAATGGGAGCACATCACTATGGATTTTGTGTCAGGATTGCCTCGATCCCAAGGAGGGAAGGACGCTATTTGGGTGATCGTAGACAGATTGACTAAGTCTGCCCACTTCATTCCCTTCAAGGTTGGTTTATCCACCGAGAAGTTAGCTGCCCTATACATGAGGCAAATCGTCCGGATACATGGAGTTCATGTGAGCATTGTATCAGACCGAGACAGCCGCTTTACTTCTCACTTCTGGAAGAGCTTGCAAGAGAGTCTGGGGACCCAACTGAAGTTCAGCACTGCATATCACCCACAGACCGACGGACAGTCAGAGAGAACCATCCAGACGTTAGAGGATATGCTGAGATCTTGCGTCCTGGATTTTGGAGGGTCATGGGAGGACCACCTACACTTGGTAGAGTTTGCTTACAACAACAGCTACCAGGCCAGCATCGGCATGACTCCTTTTGAGGCTCTGTATGGACGTCGTTGCCGCACTCCCTTGGCTTGGGACGACGTAGGAGAACGAGTCATGCTGGGACCTGAGATGATTACAGATGCGGCTGAAAAAGTCAAGGTGATCAGAGACAGACTTCGGGTGGCTCAAGATCGTCAGAAGCATTGGGCGGACAGCCGTCGCCGACTTGTGGAGTTCGAAGCAGGTGATAGTGTCTTCGTCAAGATCTCCCCCACCAGAGGAACTATCCGTTTTGGCAGAGCTGGGAAACTGAGTCCCAGGTATATCGGCCCATTCGAGATATTGAGCAGAGTTGGAGAGGTGGCATACAGAGTGGCGTTACCACCTAATCTTGAAGGCGTGCACAACGTCTTCCATGTATCGCAGCTGAGGCGTTACATTCCGGACCCGAGCCACATCCTGGATCATTCAGAGTTGGAGATTGGACCAAGTCTTACAGTACTAGAGCAGCCAGTAAGGATCGTAGACCGTATGGAGAAGCAGTTGCAGAACATCGTGATTCCACTGGTCAAGGTTCAGTGGCTTCACCACTCCCCAGGCGAATCCACCTGGGAACGAGAGGCTGAGATGAGGCAGAAGTACCCTCATCTGTTTTAAGGTATGTTTACCCTTGTTTTCCCTTCAATTGTAGTTAATTTCGAGGACGAAATTCTTTAAGGAGGGAAGGTTGTAAAACCCATAAGTTATAATAAAAACCCTTTTCTTTTTAGACCCAAAGCCCAATATCCAAACCCATACCCACTAGACTAAGTCAGAACCAACCCCCGTAATTCCTCCCCTACTCCCGGATCTGGAAACTACCTCCCCCTCACGTACTTATTCCCACTCCCAGAGAACTTTTTCTCAGAACCTCACATTTTCTTCCTCTTCTTCTTCTTCCTCCCTCCTCCTTCTCACCCCGACCGGCCATCCCCGCGCGAGCACCCCCTTCGGCCAGCAGCCGGCTGCGCATCCCGCGCGGTTCCGGCGACCCCCGAGCCGGCGCCAGCCCGCGGCCCCGGCGCCCCTCTGCGGCCGCTCCGCTCCAGCACCACACACCCCTGCGCGGCCTCCCCGGCCGGCCAGCGCCCCGCGCGCCTCCCCGCGCGGCTTCTCCGCGTGTCCCGGCACTCCCCCGCGTCCGTCCCCGATCCCGTCTGTGCCCGATCCCGAGTCCGAGGCCTCCCCTCGGTGCTCCTCCATCAACTTCCCGGTAGGTGCCACTATCAGAACGTACTGTTCCTTCCAAAACCGTTCTCCTGTCCGACCGGGACTGACAGAATAAAGCTCTGTCAATCCCGGGATAGCTTAGAAATTGATAGGTTTAAAGTTAATTAAGTAGATTAATGTTAGTTTAGTTATTGGTTTGTTAATTAATTAACGATTTGATATAACGATCTTCAATACATATATTAGTTATATATATAATAAAAACCTTATTAAATATTACGTAGATTAGTAATTATTTTGTATATATTTCTAAAATAATTTTTAGTATTCAAAATATAATACGTTAGTATTTAAAATAAGTTTTCCAAAATATTATTCTCTTACAAATTGATTTGTAATATTACCAAAATAAAATTAAGTAATATTTTTCCCCTTAAGCCTAGTTTATTAGAAATAAATTGATTGCTAAAACAAATGATATTATTTTATTATAATCGTTATAAAATAACTAAGTACTTTCCTATTTTATCTTATTAGAAACAAAATAATTTTTTTAAAATATTAGTATAATATTTTAAATAAGTATATCTAAAACGTATTTATTAATTTTCGCGTATTCGCATCTTTATTTTTTTTTACCAAAGATTAGTGTTTAAACGAAACAAATATAAATAAATGCTATTTCTTTTAATAAAATAGAAAACCGTTTACCTTATTAAAAACAGAAATACGATATTTTACCTTAAAATAAAATGTAATATTTTCTACGATAAAATAATAAATAAGTTTTATTATTAAAATTGTTTTTTGTTTTACTAAATTGCTATTACAAATTATTATTAAAAAAAATCGATCGTTGGATTAAATCATTAACTTAGTTAACTAATCAAGTCAGATTAAAACCCTTTGATTTAATTCTAAAATCAGATTATTAATAAATGTAGGTTCCTGTAACTAAGGTTGAGACCGTCGCGACATCTTACTCGCGTCACCAACCAAATCCAGGCAAGTTTCATATAATTCAAACCTGTATTTTAGTTGTAATTAAATATGTTGCATGTCATATAGATATATTGTGACGACACTTGATTCACGGAACCGACTGATTGACTGATTGATTGACTTATTGACTCATTGACTCATTGGTTATTGCCTTGGGAACTGGGGAGTAAAGTTAGCACCCGTGGTCAAAGCCCCCTTATTGCCTCATTGTGGATAGCTGAAGTCCAACCTCACTGGACTGACGCCGGACCGTGTTCACTAGAACACATATTACCTCCAACCCCAACCGGCCACGGGACGCTACCTTTCTCAAAACACTTTTAGTGATTGTAGTTTGTCATCAATTGCTTCATCGACATTTACTGTTCTTGTCTCATATTTGTTTCATACAAAATATAAATATTGTTCAAAACTATTTTATTGCATCATTTTAATTATCATTAAAATGCTGGAATTGGATATATGTTCTTGCTCCCTCCTGACTGGAGATTAACATTTTAGGTGATTACGGTGACGACGAGGCGTATGACACATTTTATGGTCCGGACCAGAGTACTGAAGGTCTAGCTGAACCTAGCCAGGAGGCCGATGTTTAGTTGTTTCCCTTTAAATTCCCAGTTGTAATAATCAGGGTTGAAGTAATAACCCTGGACCATGTTTTGCTTGATAATTGCTTGTAAAAGAATGGACCATGTTTTGCTTGATAATTGCTTGTAAAAGAATTTCTCTTTCGGACTTAACAATAAAATTGAATTTCCTTCATGTATTCTAGATGTCTGTGTGTTACTACGGATTGATACAGCTTACTGCCGCCGTCTCACAACGGTGCAGGCTGGGCATGATCCGACTGGACCCAGATTATTGGGATCGGGTCGTGACATGTTTTCAGTGGTGGCCCATACATGGAACGGACACTACACCAGTCTTTGGTGCATCCTGTGTCATTACACAACACATAACATGGAACGGACACTACACCAGTCTTTGGTGCATCCTGTGTCATTAGGAGCATCAGCCTTTATGTCAGACACTGACACAACACAGATGTTGGTGCTTCGTAAGTGGCTGCTTATAGTCATACATATATCATCTAAGTAATACAAGCAACGTACTACGGTCGGCTACAGCTCGTACTACTGAAACCAAAAAATATGTTGACCGATATCCGTACCTACATTAAAATTTAAATGAGCCAGCATATGTAGTTATCTTCCACTAATTCTCTTCCAGTATCAGGTTTACTCAAACAACACTAATTTAGATAATGAGGCATCGAAACAAGAGTGACTAGCTAGATCGAGCAATTCTTCAATAGTTTCTTCAATTGCATCTAACCAAGCAGACCCAGAATTCATTGTGCCAAAAGCGACAACAATTTAAAAGATAGGATCTACATTAAAAGATTATTGGTGTTGTAAACAAACTATTGGACAATAATCTCACAGTGATCCGCAACAAAAGAATCTATTACCTTGTTACCAATGTTGTGTGATGTGTCAATGAATAACCTATCACTCAATCTACTAACATCATAAAAAATAAAAGTACAATGGTTCTATACAACTTTTGGCTCAACAAGTTGTGTGATGTGTCAATGAATAACCTATCACTCAATCTACTAACATCATAAAAAATAAAAGTACAATGGTTCTATACAACTTTTGGCTCAACAGTGGGGTTGGCTTTGGCTGGCTTATTGAGCTAGGCCCACTTGTGTTATGAGTATCAATTAAGAAGATCTATTTCCATATCAAGTCATATGTTAGAAAGAAGATCCTCCGATATCCTTTATGATATATTTGGAGACATTCTGATCTTAGAAAGATATTCTAGAATCTTCTGTATTAATGAAAAATTGTTAGTATCTAGATGATGCCAAAAAGAAGGCCCGGGTCAACCAGCTTATATGGAGTTGATTCATCTTCCAATGTCCGAAGAGAAGGCGCCCGAAGGCGAACCACGGAGCGGTGACCGTTAGGAGGTAATGAAGCCAATCATCCTCCTCCTTGTCATCTGAGGGAGCCGAAAATAATATATAGTTTACCTCATCGAATCGGCTTTGAAAGCGCATTTTGTACGCATCCCCGTCGGCTAGCCACTCAATAGGGCCACTGCTTTTCCGAACGGCAAGTTGTATCACTTGAACTGCGGGTGTCTCGCTTTTCTTTTCTAGCAGCTGTGTCACTTTTCTAAGAAAATTTGGAAGCTAGGTCGGGTATCTTCAGTTGGAACTAAGTCTGTAAGCATTGAATCATATCATGATAAGATCGAGATTGCTACTGGGGGTAAGGACCATATCTCTTTGTAACTGCTTCTAAATGCTATCTAAGGAGTCCCTCCCCCTTTCATTTCATTTGACCACATTATAATTCACTTTGAGAGAGATAAAGAGAGGAAGAAAGAGTTGCGGAAGCTCTCCGAATTGGATGGTGGAACTCGGAGGAAATCAGAGGCGAGGCTCAAGAGTTGCAAAGAACATCTCGTACTTCTTCCTTTAGGCATTTCTTCAAACATGTGAGTAGCTACGATCTCTCCTTACTCAATATCTCACTTCTTAACAAAGTTGGATTCATGATATTATAGACTGCTAGTACAACAGGTATGAACTAATACATAACTAATGGTAGAGTTTGTTATCTTTATGTTTGTATGCTAATAACACCGGTGTAATGATCGGTTAAATTGTATGTTGTTAAAAGAGAAATATAGAGTAAATTATAAGAACTGATACTTCATTCTGATGGTTTTAAGAAAGGAATGCAGATTCTATAATAATGATGAATTTATGTATTATTCTGAGCCTTAGTTGTCGATAATACTATGGTGGAATTATTGGGACCGATGTGTCGAAGAATTTTGTATACGAACGGTGGCTCAAGAAAATGTAAAAATAGTGGAACAAAGGATGGAAATGTTGTTGTATAATTCCTTATGCCTTTTCTATTCCATTATGTTATACATTTTTTGATAGTTGCATTTTGCATGGTAATTGTCAACTTGTGCACAAGGTTCTATTCCTCGATCAGTGACCGAGCACCGAGTTCGTATCAACATAAGAGGAATGATATGTTCTTGCAAGGTGAATATGCACGGTTATTATGAGACATCTAGTAGGACTAACTACCTGCACTAGAAGGGACGGCATAATACCGTTGAAGTAGCACGAATTAGCGAGATACGCCACTTATCGTCATACAGACATGATGTGTTGCTAACAATGACTTTCAGGTGCAGTACATCCTAACCCCGTGTTGACCATGGTGTGGGTAAGAACTATATAAGAACTTGTAAGAATGAGTACGATGTTCGATTTAGGTGGGTGTGGTCTTACGACTCACCATTGCATCCCCATGTACTGACCCTCATTCTTACAAGTTCGGAAAACACTTAGGAGGCTCCGAGACACTAGCTGTTGTTCTTTCTGTTCGACGCATCATCAATTCCTAGAATGTGTTATTTTATTTTAATAAATGACATGATGTATGGGAACTTGTGATTTGATTTATTTCATTATTGCAACCTATAAGGGAATATTTTGGCTTGTTAAGCAAGAACCTCAGTTTTTTGCTGAAATTTGATTATTCAATGATAAATAAAGTTATTCTTCATATATTCAATCTTAGGTTTATTCCGCTATGACAACCTTGATATCAAAATGTTGATTTAGAACTATTATATCTAAAATGTCTTCATGTCTTGTACAAGTACAACTTAGACTTGTATGACATCATGCCCAATGGAACTCAATTATCGGAAATCGAGGCATGACATGAAGTCTTCTAAGAAAGAGATTAACCAGCCAAGTAATTCGTCGCTTAATCTCATTAATCAGGTGATCGCTTAATCCGATTAATCGGGTGGCATAACTGAAACCCCAAGTGGCCCCCTAATAGCTATTAATTGGGCGAGTATCTCACTAATCAATAATTAGACATGAATTTACCATGCACATATAAACATCACAAGACATAACACAGTTATACAAAAATAATACGGAATAGAACAAGTTAACAAATAATAACTAGCATATAATATACTATAATATAGCAACAAAGGATACTAATACCAAAACTACCATTGTAGTTTCAGGTCCTAACTATACTGATAAAAACACATTATATATAGCAAACCCAAGCGCAATGGGAGGAGCACCAGGATGGGCCATGGCTCCCTTGCTCCCTCTTCTAGGCCTTAGCTAACACTAGGGGTGTTAACTGATTCAAGCTATTCGTGAGCTGGCTAGGGCTCAACATGTTAAAATGTTCTTGAGCTTAAGGGTATTTGCCTCTTATCAGCAATCATGCTCGTAATTGTATTACTATTTAGTTTGCACCAACTTTTGCAATGGTACCAAATGATATTGTCTATGTATTTGATTTTCACCTTAGGGCAATATTTTTAGACATTGAATGGAATATGGATTATAGTCAAGCATTGGCTCCTTTGTGAGAGTTAAACATCTTACAAAGATTGTTACATGCGACATCCTATAACTCATTTTTATGAGAATGTTTTTGACCCCCTGCTGCAAAAGAGCATGGGTCCGCCAATGAGCAAACCATATTCAACACATCAATCCTTCTTTTTTCTTTTCTTTTCTTTTTTTTTTTTTTTTGGGGGGGGGGGGGGACCCACCACAAATCAAGGGTGGGCAGCCGCTTATGGTTTTTCCTTTTCTTCTATATAGTCTTTTTCTCTTAGGTTATTTAGTTGTGTTGCAAAAGTTTCAGTGAAGTTTGGAGATGGAGAGGAGAAGGAAAAGTAGGAGAAGAGAGAATATGAGAAAAGAGATTGCAAGGACCTTAAACCCTATGTTGCATCTCATGTCTATTTATATTGATATGCAATACACCCACAATTACTATTATACCCTCATATGATAAATAACAAAATAACTCTAACACCCTCCCTCAAACAGGAGCATATAGATCAGACATGCCCAGCTTGCTACATAAATCAGAAAATGGACCACGAGCAAGTGGTTTGGTGAGGATATCACCTAATTGATCCTCTGACCGAACATAAGGAGTGGCAATCTGTTTCTTCAGCAACAAATCACGAACAAAATGACAATCCACCTCGATATGCTTCGTGCGCTCATGAAACACCGGATTACTTGCGATAAACATTGCCGACTGATTATCACAATACATCTCCATCGGAACAGGAATCATAATTCCCATTTCATGAAGAAGAGACTGCACCCACATCATCTCAGAAGCTGTATGAGCCATCGCACGGTACTCGGCCTCTGCACTAGAACGAACCACAACATTCTGCTTCTTACTACGCCACGTGACAAGATTGCCACCCACAAACGTACAATAGCCAGAAGTAGACCTCCTATCACTGCGACTGCCTGCCCAATCAGCATCACTGAACCCAGTCACCGTAAATAACTGGAAAGGTTTGTACAACAAACCCTTTCCAGGTGCACCCTTCAAGTATCGAAGAATGCGAGAGATAGCCTCCCAATGTGGTTGCCGAGGGGCATGCATAAACTGACTAACTACTCCAACTGCATATGTAATGTCTGGTCAAGTAACAGTAAGATAAATAAGTTTGCCAACCAAACGTCTATAATATCCAACATCCTCAAATAACTCTCCTCTGTCAGCATCAAGCTTGTCATGATAATCCATAGGAGTCTCAACTGGCCGACACTCCAACATCCCAGTCTCGGAGAGCTAGTCTAGAACATACTTGCGTTGTGACAGATACACACATTTCTTAGATCGAGCAACCTCGATTCCAAGAAAATATCGAAGAAGACTCAAATCCTTAGTATGAAACTGACGACTAAGGTAGGCCTTCAAGTCCACAATTCCAGCATGATCACTCCCAGATATAATGATATCATCAACATAAACAATCAACACGATAATACCTGCTGAGGAAGAATGACAAAATACTGAATGATCTGATGTGGTACGCCGAAAGCCATACTGAATGAGAACTGAATTGAACTTGTCAAACCAAGCACGAGGTGACTGTTTCAGTCCATATAATGCTTTCTTCAATCGACATACGAGTCTTTTATTTCCTGCTACAACATATCTCGGTGGTTGATCCATATAAACCTCCTCCTGTAAGTCATCATGCAAGAAAGCATTCTTTATGTCCAGCTGATATATAGGCCATTGGTGATTAACCGCCACAGAAATAAGAATCTGAACTGAATTCAGCCGAGCCACTGGAGAGAAAGTCTCCATATAATCCACGCCATATGTATACCCTTTGGCAACCAACCGTGCCTTGAGGCGCTCAACAGAACCATCAGGGTGATACTTAACAGTGTACACCCATCTACAACCCACTGTTTGTTTTCCAACAGGAAGTGATGTAAGCTCCCAAGTCTGATTTTGATGTAAAGCATACATCTTATCCATTGCACTTTTCCAACCAGAAGATGACAGCCTGCTTGTAAGTTTTGGGAATAAAAGTAGAAGACAATGAAACAACAAATGCATGAAAAGATGATGAAGCACGGTGTAATGAAACATAGTTAGAAATGGGATGCTTATTCTTTGTGGTACAAAGGCGTTGTCTTTTTCTGAGAGCAATAGGAAGATCATCTGGATCTGTGGTGATGGGAGCAGAAACCTCAGGCACGGAAGATGATTGGTTGAAGGCTGAATTTTGCAGAACCACTGGCCTGTCCTTGGATCTCTGATAAACCTGTAAATGGGGAATGGAGACAGAAATTGATTCAGGAATGACCGGAAGTGGTATGGAAGATATCAAATCTGTTGTAAAAGGAATACAACGGTCTCCTGAAGAAAAGAAAGGGGTAGACTCAAAGAATGTAACATCCGCACTGACATAATATTTGCGTGACTGTGGACTGTAACAACGATAACCGTTTTGAGTACGGGGATAACCAAGAAAAACACACTTCAGAGATCTAGGAGCCAACTTATCTCGATTAGGTTCCAAGTTATGAATAAAAGCGACACACCCAAACACTCGAGGAGATAAGAAAAATGGTGCGACATCTGTATGTAATATGGTAAATGGAACTTTGTTATTTAATACAGATGATGACATGCGATTAATAAGATAACATGCAGTAAGAACGGCATCTGCCCAATACTGTTTAGGGACATGCATATTAAACATGAGAGTTCGAGGCTTCGAGCCACATCTAAAATGTGTCGATGTTTGCGTTCGGCTATACCATTTTGTTGAGAGGTGTGGACACAATTGCTTTGATGAATCATACCACGATCAACACAGAAACTGTTCACAGAAGATTGAGTATACTCCAAAGCATTATCAGAACGCAAAATTTTGATACGTTTATTAAACTGAACATAGACTTCATTATAAAAGACAGACATTTGGAAACTCAGATCTTTCTTTCATTAAATAACACCAAGTCATTCTTGAATAATCATCAATAAAAATAACAAAATACTGAAATTATTTCGGACTTTTGTCTCTAGACGGACCCCAAATATCAGAATGAACAAGATCAAAAGACTCTAATTGACGACTCTCACTACGACGAGGAAAGGAACTACGGTGATGCTTGCCTAACTGACAAGCCTCACATTCAAGACTAGAAACATGACTCAAACTAGGAACAACTTGACGCAACTTAGCCAAAGACGGATGTCCCAAACGATAATGCCACTGCAACGGAGAAGTAGAAACAGAAGTGAAGGCTTTTCCAGGTAGATCCAAGTAGTACAGTCCATCTTTTTCATGCCCCGAACCAATCATCTTCTTCGTCCTGAGGTCCTGAAAAACACACGAATTGGAAGAAAATGTCACAGAACATTGAAGAGATTTGGTTAACTGGCTCACAGATAACAAATTAAATAGAAAATTAGGCACATATAATGAATCAAATAATGATAGTGATTGAGTAGGGTGAATGACACATTTCCCAAGCACAGGACGAGTAGGACCCATCAGCCAAGATAATATTATGTTTCATGGAACTACGATTATGAAAGATAGATGTTATACCAGACATGTGAGAGCTTGCTCCTGAGTCGATGACCCAAGAGGTGGATGGTGACCGGGTTGCCACAAAAGCAGGATTACCTATATGTGCAATGGTTGCAGTAGGTTAGGAGGTGGTACTAGCAAGCGCGTTCAACTTCTGGAGGATCTGTTGAAATGGAGATGAGGTATCAGACGTTGAAGTCTGATTGAAACCCGAAGTATCATCTCTGTGAGCAGAAGTGGTGACCTGGGACTACATATTTTCAGTATGCACTTGATGTGCATATTCTGGTTTGCCCCACTTGTCCCAACAGTAGTCTTCTACATGACCGAGCATTCCACAATAGTTACACTTCCGTGGTTGACCACGGCCACCACCACCACCGAGGCCACCACCGCGGCCACCACCGCGGCCTCCTCCTCGACCAAAACTACGACCACCATCTCTACCGCCACGTCCACTACCACGTCCACTACCACGACCAACACTAGAAACTAGGGCAGAAGAGTCAGTACTCGACACCACAGAACTGTCCTAGAAAGGAACGATTGAGACGGAAGAAAATATCTGCCACCGTAGGTAACTGCTCTCCAGCAAGGATTTGAGCTTTATAAGGTTCGAGCGCAGGATCCAAGCCGGCTAGGATAAGTGAAACATGAAACTCTTCCTTCTGTCTACAAGCTTCCTTCAAATCAGTAGTAACATGATGATATTGAAGCAGTTCCTCCCACAAAGCCTTCTTTGAAGCCAGATATTCATTCACAGGCTTTCCATTTTGCTTTGTATTGAACAATAACTCGTACAACTCATAGATACGGGCAACGTTTCGCTTCTGCGAATATGATTCTTCCAGAGATGTCCAAATCTGTTTGCTTGGTTCACACCACTGAAAATTAGCAGCGATATGTGGTTCCATACTATGCCACAACCACGACATAACGTATGCATCTACACTCATCCAATCTTCATACTCAGCGAAAGTTTCAGCCTTTCAGGCAGGGGTTCTTCCGTCAAAAACTTCAACTTATTCGCCCTTAACACCACTTTGATAGACTTGGACCAGGCAAGGTAGTTCGCACCATTGAGTTTCACCGCTGTAATCGACTTTCCCAATTCATCATTATGAATAACAGTAAAAGGAGAACCACCTCCGCTACCACCCCCACTATTAATCTCGCTAGAAGATTCGGTCCCCACCATACTTGCAGATGCAACAGAAAGACGAGATCTTTGAAACCCTAGATCTCACAACGAACCTCAACCGACGACGAATAACCAACGGAGATCTGTAGAAACCCTAGATCTCATAAATGAACCACGAACGACCACAAACAACGAACGACGAACGACGAATCATAAAAAGTAGACGTGGATGTGATGTACAGTACTTACAAATATATGCTCTGATACCAAGTGAAGTTTGGAGATGGAGAGGAGAAGGGAAAGTAGGAGAAGAGAGAATATGAGAAAAGAGATTGCAAGGACCTTAAACCCTAGGTTGCATCTCATGTCTATTTATATTGATATGCAATACACCCACAATATACCCACAATTACTATTATACCCTCATATGATAAATAACAAAATAACTCTAACAGTTTCCATTTCTGAAAATTTTTGAAATGATAAATTTAACAAAATAAATAGAAACCTACTACAAAAAGTAAACTATCCTCTAAAATGATGCACATAATAAATCAAATGCTGGACAGACAGTCCTATCATACTCTTTACTCTTCAAGTGTATTCGACACTGACACATGTTGTAGATGTCTGACACTGACGTGGTTGACATGTCTGAAACTGACACAACAAAGATGTTGGAGTGTTGGTGCTCGCCAGCTCCAGATATTCGTTCAATACTTTCTTGAATTGCATCTTAACCAAACAGATCCCGAGTTAATTGATTCAAGCTATTCAAAGATGTTGGAGTGTTTGGTTGACCGTGGGAAGGGCGCACTCTCTTCTAGGTCCTAGCTCATACTAGGGACTGTTAATTGATTCAAGCTATTCACAAGCTGGCTCAGGCTCAACTTGCTAAATAAAACTATCACGAGTCGAGATCATGCTTGAACCTAAGTATAGGTTCGTGTAGTTAGGCTTGTGAATATGCCGTTTGTATAATTATATTACTATTTAATATGTGCGACCCTAATGAGTGACCAACTTTTGCTCATCGGTAATTCTTGCTATCCAATATTATTTGTAGACATTGAATGGAATTATAGATTTTAATTAAGTTTGGGTTTCTATTATTTTGTAATTTGGTTATTTTGCTACACTAAATGTGCTTCATGAGCTCGTAAACAAGCTTAATATTGGCATAGCTGATCCTCATGAACCTTACGGTCTCATAAACTTTAATGTTACTTTAGTCAACATCTTACAAAGATCGTTATAAGGGACGGTAAGAAATTGATACCGAGTATGCGGCAGAAATTAAATGACTTACCTCCGGCCATTGTTGTCCAAGTTAAATCACCGATAATCATCTTGTAGCCTATTCCTCTTGATAACCAAGTTTGAATCGTTTAACAGAATACACAGGCATATATATTTATAGTTTAAGTAAACAAAATATAGCGTGGGCCACATTTAATCTCCAAAGAGATGTGTCCGACAGTCTCCCACTTGACCCATACCTATTATTAAACACACTTAATGGGTGGAAGGAAAAACTATACGGCCATATAATTTGAAACTATTCAAACAAACTAGTAATGGAAATATACTACTCATATCAATACATAAATCATGGTGGTTATGCCTTAACATCAGACATTTCCTTCCATGTATTACAATGCATGGTCTAAAACTAACTGAACATAACCTTGTGTCCAATTTTTTTAAAAATATCCAATGGATAGTTAGTTTTAGACCATGCATTGTAATACATGGAAGGAAATGTCTGATGTTAAGGCATAACCACCATGATTTATACTTTACGTGCAACATAACCTTGTGTACAACTTTTTAAAAAATATCCAATGGATTTAAAATGACTTATGTAGATCATAACTAGTCCATAAATTGAGCTAGTTATGATCTACATGACTTTTATAAACTTTAGCCGGCAAACCTTTACTCATGGAATCGGCTATCATTAAGTCGGTACTAATATAGACGATAACTACTTCACGATTTTTTATATGATCGTTGACAAGCAAATACTTTATGTCAATATGCTTATTTCAGCTTCCACTTTTGTTGTTCTTGGCTTTTTTAACCATAATGTATGTGTAGTAGCTCCATAGCAGGCAATAAATTATGTCCCCATGGTAAATGAAGCAATGGTAAATGAAGCAATTATGGATTGCTTAGTGCCCTTCCACGATATGGCTCCTTTAGCAAGAAGAAAGACGAACCCAGAATTAAATTTACTGAGTCTACACATCCAGCAAAGTCTGAATCTGAATATCCAATCACCTCTAGATTATCTGTGTGCCTGTAGCTTAAAACTCTTTTAGCAGCTTTCCAAATTATTTTCCAAAAACTAACGCATACATTAGACTACCAAAAACTGAAGCATAGGAAATGTTCTTCATTTGCTCATTTTCCAAATTATTTTGTGGACATCGACTTGGACTAAATTTGTCTCCTTTGCCAGTAGGTGCTATAGTAGGCACACAATCTTTCATTCTAAATCTTTCCAAAATCCTTTCAACGTAGGCCTCTTGAGACAATCGTATCCTTTCAACGTAGGCCTCTTGAGACAATCGTTTGTGAATATTTATGCCAATGACATAAGACTTTCAACGTAGGCCTCTTGAGACAATCGTAAGTACTTTAAGACATGTCTTTGTGAATATTTATGCCAATGACATAAGACTTTCAACGTAGGCCTCTTGAGACAATCGTAAGTACTTTAAGACATGTCTTTGTGAATATTTATGCCAATGACATAAGAGACTTCACACATATCCTTCATTTCAAAATTTTGGATAATCCACATATAGGACTAAGAAAATATATTTGCTCCTACTAGCCTTTAGGTATATGCAATGATTGATCAACAACATTCTCCACAAATCCAAATGAAGTAATAAGTGACCACCTTACTCTTTAAGTCAAAATGAGCTACCAAAGCCATGATAATTCTTAATGAATCCTCATTGGAATCTGGAGAGAAGGTTATGGTAATCAATGCCTTCCTTTTGAGTGAAACCTTTAGCTACAAGTCTAGCATTTTATCGTTCGATATTAACGGATGCATCTATTTTGGTCTTGAAGACCCATCAGCTAATAGCGTAATGTCCTATAGGTAACTCAACGAGATCCCAAACTTTTAGAGGTATACTATATAATCACTAGAAACTGTTGGTCTTGTTAAGTATGTGAAGGGCAATAAAATCTATACCCATTGAAGTTTTACTGCACAGCCTATGAAAAAACCACTGTCCTTTTTTTAATTGGGGATTATAAACCCTCACTTCAACAGGAAAATTCGTATGTATACATGTCTTAAACTTGGTTTTAAGCCTTCTAAACATACTTCTACCATGTCCTTAAGAGTACGGTTCCTTCTTTCAGCTATTCTTTCAGCTACACCATTTTGTTAAGGAGTACAAGGCCTTGTATATTGAGCAACAATGTCGTCCTGGATTTGACATTTGTCCCTCCCTTTTTTTGTATCCTCCCATAGTACTCTCTGCCTCTATCAGATCCAATGTTATAAATTTTGTTAGGCGGATTCGGTGCGCCAAAGGGACGCCTAGGCGGCCGAACTGAATTATTTTTTTTTATTTTTTTATATGTAATAGATATAATTTTTCTTATGTGTATAAAAATAACACAACTTTACTTGCTCTTGTGGCTAGCAGGTATGGACTTAGGTTGTGTGGCTATGTTGTGCAAGAGGGACTTTGTTCGATCCCCGACCCAAGCTTTTTCAATTATTTTGGGAAAGTGTGGTCCCGAGGAACCCTAATTAATAGGGGATGAAAGGAGAGAGATTGCAGCCGCCTCCATCTCTCCTCTCTCTCTCCATCCCCTCTCCGCCTCCATCCTCTCTCTGCCTCTGCGCCACCTTTCCTCTCCACCTCCTCTTCCCTCTCCTCTCCATCTTCTCTCGATAGAAGATGCAGCAGCAACAGCATCAGCAGTAACAACAACAGGAGAAGGTAGTAAATCTGAAATTTCAAATTTTTTTTTTTTTTGTACTTTTTTTATTTTTGAACTTGTAAATCAAAATTTTCAAATTTTGAAATATCTAAAAAAAATTGAAAATTTTCAATTCACGTTGGCCGAACAGGCAACCTAGACCCGTCTAGGGCCGAAACCTACCTAGGATCGCTGCCTAGGGGTTTCCGGTGAGGCCAGCCGGTGGCGGCCTAGGCCGAAATTTAGAACACTAGTCAGACCTTACAATTTTTATTCTTCTTTCCTTTTGTTTCTCTATTTCAGCTTTATATTTTTAAAAGCATCTAGTACTTCTGTCTTCTCATAAAGAAGAGTTAAGACCCAAAATCAGTAAAATCAAGAAAAGTTAAGACTCAATCATTTACTAATCTTTTAATTATATCTATGGAGACCCAAAATCAGAAAAATCAAGAAAAGTTTAAATTGTTAAGCGAAAAACCGTTTTCAACTATTATACCATCTTTCAATAAATTACAAAATGTAGCTTCAAATAAATTTAAATCCAAAAGGTGCTTATCTTCAAACAGAAACTAAATTCCTAGAAAAGTATGGTATAAAGAATGTGTTTTCAAGAACTAAAAAAACATATTTTAAAATTAATCTAAAAGTCCTCATGCCCTCAACATGTAATCGCATCCTGAATAGATGCCTTCCTCACTGCCCTTTGATTTCCTTAGGCCTAGAAACCCCTCCACTGCATTGGCAATACATATTGTAGCACTAGAATCAATCCACCATATAATATTAGAGAAAGGAGCACCTTTCTTCTCGAGCCATTTTTGGTATTTAAAGCAATTCTTCTTCATGTGTCCATTCTTCTTGCAGAAGAAGCATATCTTTGCCACTTTGCTTCGCTTACCATTCTTCTTCACTTGTTGGACACATTTGCCCTTTGCCTTTCCTTTCTCATAAGATACTAGATGAGCAGTCTCTAGCTTCTCATGTTGCAATCTTCCTTCCTCTTGAACACACATGGTCAAGAATTCATTAGTTGACTATTTTTTAGGATAAAATGAACCTCAAAAACCTCTCTCCAAGGATTTGAGTTGAGTAAATGTTCCTCGTTTCCATAATGTGCTCACGCACACTCATAGAACTATCATGTCTTAGGCCTGCTCTTCATTATGGTGCTAGCAAATGACTTATCAAAACTTATTAACTGTGTTTCAATCAATGTTGTAAAAATTGTTAGTCGGTTCGCGGGGACTAGGGACTAATTGGGTACTAGTCAGAAACATCAATGTTGTAAAAATTGCTAGTCGGTTCGCGGGGACTAGGGACTAATTGGGTACTAGTCAGAAACTAGTCGAATTATCTAAGTATTAAGTATCCAAAGTGACAAAGTCTTATACATAATCGTTTTGTGCTTTTTTTAATAGTAGCAAAAAATAGCAAAAAAAGAAAAGCAAATACATGATTGCGGCGGCTGCTTGGTCGGCATCGAAGTTTGCTCGGCCTGCATCCAGGTAAAAAAAAATTTGGTTTGGATTTTGGCTGCTTCTCGGGAGTTTTAAGAGTTTGAATGGATTTGGGTTTCCGGATCGGATCGGATTTGTACCCGTGTTTTTCCAAATGTTTTCGAAATCCAGCGCTAGCCGCCCGACTAGGCGTCCGTCTTACCCATTTTTTGTCGATTTTGGAAATTTTTCATTTTTTGTCCGATTTTTTCCAAATCCTAGGTAGCCATGGCAAACTAGCGACTAAGCGTCGACTAGTCTGTCGACTAGGCCGATTTTTGCAACATTGATTTCAATTGCTTTCAGAAAGTCATTAGCCTTATCGTACTCGAAAATTAATCCCCTAATGCTCTTGCTAACATAAGACTTCATGTGAGCCAAACATAGACGATTTGATCGCTCCCACCTCTCACAAGAAGTCTTCACATTTAATGCACTTGTTTCGGTAGAAAGTGTGGTTCGCCCTTACGAAACGCCAAGTCAAAGTGCATGCACCCCAAAGTTAAGAGAGCTTTTCTTTCGAGTTTGAGAAATTATCACCATATAACATTGAAATACGGGATAAATCATAAGAAGAAACAATTGCATAAGAAAAATAACAACATATACATTAATGCTATTAAACTAGATCTTTATTTATGAATCAACCAATGTCAAATTCATATGTAAATTCCTAACCTTCTTGTAGGGTAGAGGTTTAACATGCATAGAATTCACATCAAACTATATTAATAAAACTAGTGAATATAAACACCAAAAAACTTCACACCTATGGACATAGAAAATTCTATAGAGCTAATGTATAGATCGCTATCTTATTCCAATTAAATCATTAAAATGATCACTTCCCTATGGGGCCGAGTAGTTACTTTAACGAGTTAATTGCTATTTAGATGTCACTCAAATAATAGTAGTCCAATCACTATTATACCTTATGTGATTGTGTTAATAAATACACGCATCATAACGAATTAGGATGCTATGGCCATTCCTAAGTCAAAATGATGTTATTACCTTTAATAAAATGACATCGGATCATATAGACAATGTTTTCATCTGTTTGTTTGTTCGATTATAATTATTACTATATTTGTAATCAATCTATGCTTACAAGAAGGTCTGTAAATTTCAGATTTAACTAACAAACAAGTGCAAACATTATAGTGTCATAGAGAGAAGTCATAAAACTTTATGGGGACGACTTCAAGAGATGGCAACAACAATTTGTTGTTTTATCTCAATACACTAAATTTGGCCAAATTTCTTCATGAGACAATCCATGTATTTAAAGAAGGGCAAAGTAATACAATCACAGTGGCTAGCCGACCGACTAGGCGTCCGACTTACCAATTTTTCGGCCGATTTTGGGAAATTTCGATTTTTTGGCCGATTTTTCCCAAATCCTAGGTAGCCATGGCAGACTAGCGACTAGGCACCGACTAGTCGGTCGACTAGGCCGATTTTTGCAACATTGGTTTCAATTGCTTTCAGAAAGTCATTAGCCTTATCATACTCGAGGATTAATCCCTAATGCTCTTGCTAACATAAGACTTCATGTGAGCCAAACAGACGATTAGATCGCTCCCACCTCTCATAAGAAGTCTTCACATTTAATGCACTTGTTTCGGTAGACGCAGGTGGTTCGCCCTCACGAAACGCCAAGTCAAAGTCCATGCACCCCAAAGTTAAGAGTTTTTTCTTTCAAGTATGAGAAATTATCACCACATAACATTAAAATACGGAATAAATCATTAGAATAAACAATTGCATAAGAAATATAACAGCATATACATTAATGCTATTAACCTAGATCTTTATTTATGAATCAACCAATGTCAAATTCATATGTAAATTCCTAACCTTCTTGTAGGTAGAGGTTTAACATGCATAGAATTCACATCAAACTATATTAATAAAACTAGTGAATATAAACACCAAAAAACTTCACACCTATGGACATAGAAAATTCTATAGAGCTAATGTCTAGATCGCTATCTTATTCCAATTAAATCATTAAAATGATTACTTCCCTATGGGGCCGAGTTTTAACGAGTTAATTGCAATTTAGATGTCACTCAAATAATAGTCTCATGACTATTATACCTTGTGATTGTGTTAATAAATATACGCATCATAACGAATTAGGATGCTATGGCCATTCCTAAGTCAAAATGATGTTATTACCTTTAGTAAAATGACATCGGATCACATAGACAAAACTACATAATCATTTTCTAACAATCTTAAGACGTTTCATTAAAAGTTAATATATTGTTTCTTTAATCTGAATTATTTAACAACAGTTTCAGAGAACCATTGTTATAGAGATTTGTGTATAACGGTACATATTTTAATATAATAAACGTTTTCATCTGTTTGTTTGTTCGATTATAATTATTACCATATTTGTAATCAATCTATGCTTACAACAAGGTCTGTAAATTTCATATTTAACAAACAAACAAGTGCAAACATTATAGTGTCAATGGCTCATAGAGAGAAGTCAAAAAACTTTATGGGGACGACTTCAAGAGATGGCAGCAACAATTTGTTGGTTTATCTCAATACACTATATTTGACCAAATTTCTTCATGAGACAATCCCTGTATTTAAGAAGGGCAAAGTGATACAATCACAGTGGCTGCTGTAGAGGCTTGCAAACATGGAGACTTTCTGTGCAAAAACTACATCCTTGGTAGGCTTTTATGTGTATTGTAATATAAACAATGCCAAAGAATTATAGGAATCTTTGGACAAGAAGTACAAGATGGAGGATGCAGTTCCTTGACTAAAAAATGACTTATCTCAAGACTGTTAATTATTAGTCAAGTTCAAGAAATCCAACTAATTCTACATGAGATTCATGCTGAAGGAATTTACATATGGAGCGAAGAATCAGTGGCAGTATATAATGGACGTCAAATATGAGAGTTTCTATATACTGAACAACATGATTGAAGGAGGTCTGATACCAACTATAAGAAATTGATACAGAATACGTATCGGAAATTAAATGACTTACCTCCGGCCATTCTTGTCCGAATGAAATCACCGATAATGATTATTCTAGCCTGTTCCCCCTTGATAACCAAGTTTGATGGAGAAATAATTGTTCTATACGATTAACAGAATAAACAGACAGATATTTATAGACTAGGCTAAGGACACAATTCTATTTTTGTACATACCTCTTCCATCAAGAGGGGTCTTTTGTATTTTTTGTACAAACATATCCATTCACCAGACACCCTCTCATGAATAGTCATATATTTTCATCCAAGTTGAATTTAAAATTTATATTTAAACAAATAAATTAATATAGTATAATAATTTTTAAGTAAGTAAAATATAATGCTGGCCACATTTAGTCTCCAAAAAGATGTGTCCAACCACATCTTAGAACCCGTCTTTATGAGAAAATTTGCCCCCTACTGGCTCTGGCTGTGAGCAAATCATCCTCGACACGCCAATCCTTACATGTATGTACCCATCATAGGCCAAGGGTGGGCCGATCCCCCTGGCTTTTCGGTTTCCTTCTATATAGTCTTTAGTTGACATATTATTTTTCTTTACAAATTTAGCAGCAAATGATGGCCTGGTTGGTAAATAGACGAGGTTATAAGAAGGTTTTGAGTTCAATACTCGTATGACCGCCTTACAAATTCGTTCTTTTTGTTAAGTTCTATTTCATGTCCACCTTAAATTTTAAGTTAGTATATTTTCGCTACACGCGAAAAAAAAAACCATAAATATCCAGATCATGTGCACCGATACTAGTATAAGAAGAGGACTTGCCGAGCTCACCTAAATGGAGGTCGGCGCGGCTCCCTCCGGGCATAGGGGGCGTCGCGGTGGGACGGACGCTCGCGCTCGCTGCGGAACCGGCGGTTGCGGGGAGGGCTCCTGCTGCTGTCCGGGCTCATACTTCAAACCCCTTAGAAACAAAGAAAGAAAAACTCCCTCTTCCTCTTCTTCGTCCGTTTTTTTCCTGCAGCACGAAGAAACCCTAATCCGTCACCTGACTGCTTCAGACACATTCAAAATCAATAATCAAACATAAACCCTAATCGAACAAAAAGGAAACCCTAATCTTCGATAAGCTACCAAAAAAACCTGAAAAAAACAATTATATCGGAGTAATTGGTTTTTTTTTTAAATAGAGAGAGAAATTTGAAATGAGAGAAGTGTGTAGAGAAAAGGGGGAGAGGAATTGTACCAGGGTCCGTGGTAAGGAGAAAAATAATGGGGAGGTGGGAATAAAAGTGAGAGGAGTTGGGAAAAATAGAGGTAACTTAGGACCTGTGGTGTATTGACGGAAATGCATCGAGTGTGGAACTTGGGATGGTAGGGAGGTGGATGGGTATTTTGGTACTTTTGTCTAAAATATTAATATACTCACGGATTATTTTCAAAAAAAAATTATCTGTGTAGACCGTAGAGTAGACGAAGTAATTTGTCTAAAAATTTAACATATTCTCGAATTCTCTTTATCTTTCGATTAGAGCTGTCAAGTGGCAGGCCAATTCGGCCCAAATTTCGGCGAGTCGGACTAGTCCGACCTGGATCGGATCTCTTAAATTCAAGCAATTTAGTGGGCTGGACTGGGCCAAAGGGTAAAAATCTGAGTCCGGTCCGACACATCACCCACGACATGGTGGACTTTAGTTTGGGCCAAGACGGATTGAGCAGAGCCTAGGTATATTCTATGTAGAAAAAAAAAAAATAGATTAATGAGTGTTAAAACCAACCGAAGCCTTTCTCCAGCACATGAAATGTGAACCTTGGTTAGCGTGGATCTTTAGCATTAGTGTTTCAACATTAAAAGTTTCCACTCTAATGGCCGGTTTGGTAAATCGTAAGTGTGGGAAGAGTTGGATTTGGACTTTCAAAGATGGAAGATGGATTGGAATCCATACACTTTCTTGTCCACCTAGTAGGGGATAAAGGTGTTTGGTTATGATAAGAAATGAGAAGTGAAAAGTGAAAAAATGTATTATAAATAGTAGTGTAAAGTTCTAATTTTTTATTTTTAATTTTAGTATTTTTATTAAATTATTGGATTTTTTTTTGGCTATTTTGTTGGTTAATTAGAAAATAGCTTCTTTTATTCAATTACTTATATAAATACTTATTTATAATCATTTCAAGGCTACTTAGAATTTCTTGGATTTTTTGAATTTTTGGGTAATTAAAACCTAAGAAATGTAATTTTTTAGGTCTTCCATGATTTACTGTGAGACCATACTTGCATGTTATTCCTACCAAATATTTATTTTAGGGTTAATATACTTAAAAATATTTTCTGTAATTTTTTTTAAATTGGAATTTATTTGGTTTTAAAATAGGCTAATAATTATTTTTTTAGGACTTTTGAAATTTACTGTAGAAGTTTATAACCATAAAATGATCCCAAGTATTTTCTAGGGTCTATAATGGTATTTTACATTTTCTATAATTTTTCTGGAATTTTCTGATACTGTTACATATTTATTTTTAGTTATTTAGTTTAAAAACTGATTAATAAATAATTTTTGGAATTAAAAACCAACTAAATACTCAATCGGCATACACAGTCAGCCCTAACATACCCGCATGGGTCCACCCGTCGGCTACTGCCTATATATATGTGTGCATATGTAGGGTTTCATTATTTTCGCCGAAATTAGAGGAGAGAGAGAGAGACTTTGAGGAGGTTCATTTAGGGTTTTCTCAACTTCACGTAGTAATATCTCCTAGCTCCGGACTCCAAATGTGTCCCCGTTTCTTGAGTTGGAACTATCTCGAGGTATAGTTTATGAATACCTAATTTATTTTCATAAATTATAAACCTAAATTTCTGAAAAAATCGTAAAGTGCCAGTTGTCCAAATTTTGACACGTTTTGGTGTTTCCGAGATTTCGGGAGATCCCCAACTCGGAATCATGATCCGTTTGAAGTTTAGGAAAGATAACTTGATGAAATATAACATATATTTTTCTCATAATTAAATGTACTATTTTACTATTCTAAAAATTTTGTGCAACCTATAAGTAACTAGAAAATCACCAAAAACGGTCATATGTGCGTCATATGGACGATAAATCCTTACCGGTTCGAGATTTAGTGAAACTATCAATTCCAGGGTTATTTAACTCTGAAATCTACAAAATTTTACACACAAATCTTAATTTTGTGTCTGTTGACTTTTTGGTCAACAGAATGCCTCGATTTGCGTACCACGGATCCCGAATTCGTAAAATTGATTTTCTTTAAACCAAAATCTAGGATTAACCTTAAAGTTAGAATATAATATAATATAATTATTATTTTAGGTTATTTTATTCAGAATTAAAATAGATTAGACTATAAAATCTATCCAACCACTTATGTAGATATAATTTGTTTAATTTATGTGACGGATAGATCGGACGACGTCTTTAGTTACGACTTCATCCTTTTTCGGAGCAGGCAAGATACCTTGCCAACTTTGTACAGTTTATTTACATGTATTATTTTTATTATTTCTATGTGTACATGTCTCTATTTATATTATGCAAATATACCTTGCCAAATTTGTACATGTATTTAACAGTTTATTTATTTTCTTGCATATCCATATTACCCTTAAGTTGATTGCACTATTATTTGTTTAAGTGGTAGTTACGCATGCTAGTTTTTGCTTTTAATTTCATATCATAGATGTATATTGTGATAGGATGTCTTGGAGTTATTGTGAACACATGCTTAGGCCCATGTTTACAAGACTTGTTGCTCTCGTACGTCATTATAGGCACCATTGTTTACTTGCACTACCCTCGAGTCATTGTCATATTTTTAGAGATTGAGCCACGAGATGGAGAGAACGATTATACGTGTTTGAACTATTTTTCCTTATTTCGTTTTCATTTTAACCTAGTGTCCACGAAGGATAGGGTCGTGTTGTTATCCTAGTGACCACGAAGGTCTATGGTTTGACTCGTCTAGCCGTAGTTCGCTGAGAGGTATGGTGGTTTGACCTCGTTTCCTTTTTGGTAGTTTACACATATGTAGTTGTTCTAGTATATGCACCATGATTAGCATAGTTTTAAACTTTGTATTATCAAGTCTTGCTTAGTTTCATGAAACTGTTTATTTACTGTACATTCGGTATGCTTCTACGTATCTTGTTACGTCCCTCTGAGGACCTGGTCCCTTTCCAGGTGTAGACGATCATGACTATTTACAGGAGCATGGACCAGGACCTGCTACTTCTTTCTCTTTCGAGGAGGTCTTCCCTTCGAGCCTCTCTGGTCATCAGATGATGTACTTACTATATTTTCTTTCATATTTGTTTGGTAGTGGATTTTTCTCCACCCAACCATTATTTTTGCGACTATTTCATATTTGGTTCATTATCATATTTGATTATTTATTTCTATTTTGTTTTGTGGATGAGATTAGTATTACCTGTAACTTGTGACATTATATACAACTTGTGAATTATTATTCATAAAGCGTACGTATGTGTTATGGTTTCCATATATTGGATTTGACATATACATACGGCTGGCATGCTCGTGTATACCTAGTCCTACGTATTTGGGACTGGGGCGTGACAAGTAGTTAGTTTAACAATTATAATTAATTACTTTAACAAATTATAATTAATTAGTTAAGATCACATATAGCCATACAAAACATAATTAATTACATTCATAAATTCCTCCGGAGCCACCGTCGAGGTCTTGATCGAGACCACTTCTTCCCGGACGAAGTCACGGTTGTCACGCCCCGGTCCCGCAGGGGCCGTTCGTCCTCGCTTGGTCCCTACGGAACCGATCGTCCTCGCACGGACGTGATGTCGTGCAAGCCTAAAGTGCGCTTGCACAAGGCCAAAGCTTTGAACAAGGGCAAGTAAGCTTTTCAATACTGAAGCAGCGGCACATATATTGCAGAAAAGTAAAGAACACAACGGCATATGAAAACAAGCTCTATTATTGATAATCGAAAGTATTACAAGCGGCGCATAGTGGAGGTTACAGATCGCTCAAGCACTCTTTCTCTCAATTACAATGACATCGTTCCATACATTACGTCCCTATATACAAAAGCAGTACAAACTCGATACGGCTCAAGGCATCGACTCCAAATTTTTGGGTCCTTGGGATGAGGCACGGTTATCGCTTCCTCGGACGATCCAGCACCTGAGAACAAGCAAACTGTTGGTGGGTCAGCACTTTTATAAGTACTGGTGAGTATAAAACAACTGAACGGAAGCTACACCCCCTGAAACCCACACTAAGTAAGCATGTGGCAAAATATTACATTACTAGTGATCTTGCTACTTTTACCTCAGTTCATTACATGCAGCTCAGGATTATAGTCAGATTACATCTTTTGAAAACATATCTTGGAAACCAGTTTGGCATATTCAAACAATAAGCATACAATCGGGACAGTGTTCTATCGTGCAGTGCGCATCATGTATTATGCACCATAATCTAACTCTTAGGGACAAAGTTATCTAGTGGACTATTCATCTCAAAACAAAACAAGCATTAAGTGGACTTTCATACTTTCAAGCATACAAGAAGAACTAGCTATATGATTTTGTCCCACGAGAAACTCATGATCCCTAGCGGTAATCCAGCTAACCAATGACTCACATTCAGATGCTATTAGCAGCTGTGACTCATGGTTGCTCTTCACTAACATAATAGCAGCCGGGACCAAGGTTCAGCTCTGCACTAATAGTCATTGTCCGACCCATGCGAATGCATGAAGCACTATCAAATAAACTCTACGATGCAAACAAAGTGAACGAGCAAGCAATATGTATACACTAGTATTTTTTACCCCTTAGCCGAACGGTTATCCCTGCAGCAGACATACAAGTTAGCAACAATTTGCATAAAAATATATGTTTAAGGTTCTCTAGTTTCATGTTCGTCTCTGCATCAAACAGTTAGGTATGCAAGAAGGCTAGCCTAGCATGCTCCCTAACTATATGATGGTCCATGGGTAGCCCCATGATTAGCAGCAGTTGCCCAAGGTTCAGCTCTTCACTAGCACTCACCTATGTCGACAGTTGTGACTCAAGGTTCAGCTCTTCACCAACACACACAAGTACTAGCAGCTGTGACATCATGGATTCCGCACAACACTAATAGACAAATACCGCCCCACTAGACCCCCAGCGGACCGTATCCTCAGGACGATCAAAAAATCTCTTTCGGACCGAGCAATTCCCAGTGCCCCAGGAATCGTTCGAGAGACAAGACCTTGTGCATAAGTTAGTCCGAGACCAATGCAATGACATGAAGCATCTATAATACAAGCAAAACAAATGATCAAGCAAAACATATACGATCTAGCAAAACAGATCGTGTCAAACAAAGCACATCTCTCGCATATCTAATAGCACACCCCACTAGACCCCAGTGGCCGTATCCTCAGGGCGCACTATTAGTCTATGCTTATACGAATCAAAGTCTTATAGTAGTTCGATATAGCAAAACAGACAAGTGAAACATATAATAGCAAGCACGATTTCGATTTCATATCTAGTATGCAATCTCTATCTCTTTCTTAGCATATTACAAAGGGGCTTATTCAAGCGATTCATTTGCTTATCTTCTTAGCATGGCAAAGGTTCGTTCGATAGCTGTGTCGGTGTAACTAAGCATGCAATATTTCTTATACTCCTGACTTAGCATGGCAAGGTTTTATCTCATTTCAGACAAGCATACAAATTCTCTAGTTAAGCAAGCAGGTTCATTTCGATGACAAGCTATATGAGTTATCTTATTAAGCATGCAGAGTCAGGTTCTATCATTCTTCTTATGAAACTATCTTCTTAAGCAAACAAGCATTCAAAAACTCAGATTCATTATTAAGTCATACAAGAATCAGAGAATGTAGTTCTACCCACTCACATTGATCAATCATCTTGTGGTTCGGTCGAAAACTCTCCGAGAATATTTTTGCTCGAGCAAGCAAAGCGATATCACTTGTACATAATGCCTATGCGGAGCGGGGTACTACATACTTATCCACCAACAAAAAGTTTCGTCCTCGAAACTTCAAGGAGAAACTTTTTGATATTTCGAGCAGCAATAGTCCTCACCCCTCACCATCCTCAATCAAAACACAAGTAAATCACAAGCACAAAAGCACAAAAGCACAAATCTCAATCAACAAATCAAATCCATAAAACTTTTGCACGCATCTTTGAGAATATCTATGGACTTATTGTATGGAACATTCATTGCAGCACGTCGGGCATAACTTAGAGTCGAAGGCAACGAAATGGGCAAAGAATCGAGTTGCTTTGATACCATTATGTCATGCCTCGGTCCCGCAGGGGCCGTTCGTCCTTGCTTGGTCCGTACGGAACTGATTGTCCTCGCACGGGCGTGATGTCGTGCAAGCCTAAAGTGCGCTTGCACAAGGCCAAAGCTTTGAACAAGGGCAAGTAAGCTTTTCAATACGGAAGCAAAGGCACATATATTTCAGAAAAGTAAAGAACACAATGGCATATGAAAACAAGCTCTATTGTTGATAATCGAAAGTGTTACAAGCAGCGCATGGCCGAGGTTACAGATTGCTCAAGCACTCTTTCTCTCAATTACAATGACACCGTTTCATACATTATGTCCCTCTATATAAAAGCAGCACAAACTCGATACGGCTCAAGGCATCGACTCTAGATTTCTGGGTCCTTGGGATGAGGCACGACTATCGCTTCCTCGGACGATCCAGCACATGAGAACAAGCAAACTGTTGATAGGTCAGCACTTTTATAAGTACTGGTGAGTATAAAATAACTGAACAGAAGCTACACCCCCTAAAACCCACACTAAGTAAGCATGTGGCAAAATATTACATTACTAGTTATCTTGCTACTTTTACCTAAGTTCATTACATGCAGCTCAGGATTATAGTCAGATTACATCTTTTGAAAACATAGCTTGAAAACCAGTTTTGCATATTCAAACAATAAGCACACAATCGGGATAGTGTTCTATCGTGCAGTGCGCATCATGTATTGTGCACCATAATCTAACTCTTAGGGACAAAGTTCTCTAGTGGACTATTCATCTCAAAACAAAACAAGCATTAAGTGGACTATCATACTTTCAAGCACACAAGAAGTACTAGCTATATGATTTCAGTCCCCGAGAAACTCAAGATTGGTAGCGGTAATCCAGCTAACCAACGACTCACATTCTGATGCTATTAGCAGCTGTGACTCATGGTTGCTTTTCACTAACATAATAGCAGCCGGGACCAAGGTTCAGCTCTGCACTAATAGTTATTGTCCGACCCATGCGAATGCATAAAGCACTATCAAATAAACTATACGATGCAAACAAAGTGAACAAGCAAGCTATATGTATGAACTAGTATTTCTTACCCCTTAGCTGAACGGTTATCCCTGCAACAGACATACAAGTTAGCAAAAATGTGCATAAACATATATATGTAAGGTTCTCTAGTTTCCTGTCAGACTCTGCATCAAACAGTTAGGTATGCAAGAAGGCTAGCCTAGCATGCGCCCTAACTATATGATGGTCCATGGGTAGCCCCATGATTAGCAGCGGTTGCCCAAGGTTCATCTCTTCACTAGCACTCACCTGTGTCGGCAGCTGTGACTCAAGGTTCAGCTCTTTACCAACACACACGAGTACTAGCAGCTGTGACATCATGGGTTCTGCACAACACTAATAGACAAATACCGCCCCATTAGACCCCCAGCGGGCCGTATCCTCAGGGCGATCCAAAAATCTCTTCCGGACCGAGCGATTCCGGTGCCCCAGGAGCCGTTCGAGAGACAAGACCTTGTGCACAAGTTAGTCCGAGACCAATGCAATAACATGAAGCATCTATAATGCAAGCAAAACAAATGATCAAGCAAAACATGTACGATCTAGCAAAACACATCTTGTCAAACAAAGCACATCTCTCACATATCTAATAGCACACCCCACTAGACCCCAGCGGCCGTATCCTCATGGCACACTATTAGTCTATGCTTATACGAATCAAAGACTTATAGCAGTTCGATATAGCAAAACAGACAAGCAAAACATATAATAGCAAGCACGATTTCGATTTCATATCTAGCATGCAATCTCTATCTCTTTCTTAGCATATTACAAAGGGGCTTATTCAAGCGATTCATTTGCTTATCTTATTAGCATAGCAAATGTTCGTTCGATAGTTGTGTCGGTGTAACTAAGCATGCAACATTTCTTATACTCCTGACTTAGCGTGCCAAGGTTCTATCTCATTTCAGACAAGCATACAAATTCTCTAGTTAAGTAAGCAGGTTCGTTTCGATGATAAGCTATACGAGTTCTCTTATTAAGCATGCAGAGTCAGGTTCTATCATTCTTCTTATGAAACTATCTTCTTAAGCAAACAAGCATTCAAAAACTCAGATTCATTATTAAGTCGTGCAAGAATCAGAGAGTTGCCCACTCACATTGATCAATCATCTTGTGGTTCGGTCGGAAACTCTCCGAGAAGACTTTCGCTCGAGCAAGCAAAGTGATATCACTTGTACATAGTGTCTACGCGGAGCGGGGCACTACATCGGTGGTGCGCGGTGGTGAGGGACTCTGGACACCGAACTCCTCCGTGAACTCGAACTCTCCACCGAAGTTTGCGCGTTGCCGGAGCACTCGCCTACAGAGCTCACCGGTTGATGATGCTATCGAGTAGATCTCGTCGCCACTGCTCGGACGTTCGGTAGAGAAGGTTGTGCTCGGTGTACGCCAATGAAGCTCGTCAGAAGGGTGGCGATGGCTTGATCTACCCTCCGATCGGGAGCCCGTCGGGGTCTTGATCGAGACTATTGTCGACGCTACCGTTGCCAACACCACCGTGGTCGACGCTACCGCTGCCACCACCACCTTCCTGCCCATCTCCATCTTTCTGCCTAATTTATGCTATTGTTAATACCTATCATAATTATTACTTTCCTACTTTTCCAGCCACATACAAAGTTTTTTAGTGGATGTGGGATGGAAAAAAATATAGGGGACAAAAACTAATATTGTCAGAATTTACAGCTTTCCATCTAAATTTTTTGTTCAACAAAACAACTGATTTCAACATCGATCTCCACTTTCAACAAAAACACTATTTTCCTCCTCAAATACATGTTACCAAGCATGCCCTTAAGGTAAAGGAATATAATTCGTTGTTTGTTGACTTTGTGATAGGTGTGTTTGCTGGCTTTGTGATAGGTGCATGTTCCTTTTCAATTTTCTCCTTGCCTCAAACTCTATGTTGCATATGGTACCAAAGTTTAACAGCCAAGGCCTGCTTTAGCCTTATGTGTGAATTACATTAGTTCTGGAATAATTTTGCCATAACTTATGAAATGTTTGATCTTTTTTATTTGATAAATATGATTGTGCTTTTCGAATTTAAATTTTTTATAGAATAGCTTTTAATGGTACTGATTTTCTCTAATTATTCAAATGTGTCCTTTCTATTTGCATAACATTGTATATGGGTCCCTCAAAGACATGAAATCTAGTGTATATCTATATCGGGTCGGGTCGGGCCGCGGGTCGGGACGGGCCTGGGCTTCGGGTCGGGTCGGGTCAGACCGGGCCTCTCTTATAGGCCTAGAAATGAGGTCCGGCATGTCCCGATATATTGGGCCTGGCCTGGCCCATAATTAATCGGGTCGGGCCGACATATGGGTCATTTTTTGTGGGTCGGGATCGTGTCGGGCTGGGCAAGTTCGGCCCATTTGACAAGTCTACTTTCAATGTCCGTGAGAAGAGGTATAACCTCTCTAGTTAGGCGGACTGTCTTGGGATTAAACCATGGGAGAGGTGTGGAACAATGGGTTCAAATGGAATGCAACGCAGCATGCACAAAGTCTCGTACGTATTGTCGGACATCAAAAAAATTATCTTTCAATATCACACGTGACCTTCTCGTTATCCCTGACCAGAATCCATAGGCTGGGTCATGTTAACCGGATAAAGTCAATTGTTCACAAATTTATACTATTATAATACGACTTAGAAATTTTTTAAAACTAAATCGTCCTAGGTATATTCTCAACTATTAATATATAAAAATTTATAATTTTTTTAACTAGTTATCTCCTCACGCGGGTAAGAAAAAAATAAACTAAAGTCCTTCTAACTACCTAAAAAATATAACAAATTCTAAAATATATCCAATATCTAAATTATATTTAAATTAACTACATCCCATTGGTGGGTACACTCAATCACCCCCCTCTGTTGTAATGTATGATCTACACAAGGGATGGTCATTAATGCACTATATTCCTCTACATGAACTGCTCCTCATCATACCCTCAATCTCACTAAAGCCTCACCTAATAAAGACTTCCCCTCACTCACATACCAGAGCCCAAGATCTCAGGCCTGCAAACACAACACACAACAGTGACTGAACACAGCTCCCCCTCTCCTCTCACATACACGCACACTAGCTACACAGGTGCACCTACAATATATATAACATTACACAAATGTACATGTATACTAGTGACAAATAAACAAACACTCATGGTGCAAATTGAAGAATATACTCATTCACCTTTCCAAATCACCCTAAATTTAATATGAACATTTATAATATACTAATATTAGTCAAAATAGAATCAATAATAGCTATTGGAACTAATTACAAAGAAAATTATAGAGAATTTCTCAAAATACACAAAATGGTTTTCGTATCACACGATATCGTAAAATACCGTGATACGGCCTATACGTATCCATTTGTGGATATGTATCTAGTCCCACAACCCGATCTAAGTCTAATTAGATCTAATTGGTCTCATGACACATACTTGATGTATCAATCTCGTAATTCCCCAAAATTGACACAAAACTTCTATGTAGAATACACAATATACTACCAAATAGCCTAAAAATTATTCCTATAGGTAGTTCTATGCCATAGGGTCATTTCTAATGGTCAAATGCATGATTAAGAGGCTATAATGAGAGAAAAATTCAGGAATTACCAATTGGGAGATGGATTTCCAATAAAAACTCAAGTGGACACGATCTCTTCACCAATGCTCTTTCTCCTTGTGCTCCTTGCTTCTCCAAGCTCCAATGCTCCTTGAGTGATGAGAATGAAAGGGAATAGAATAAATTTGGGAAGAATTGATGGAGGAATTGTGTAGAAAATCAATGGAGAGAAAATAGAAAATTGGAAATCTAGAATTTGAGATGTAGAATAAATAAATGAGCAAATGAGAGGAGAGAGAGGAGACCCTCTATATGTGGCCGGCACCTCATTACCCCCTCTCCAAGCAATGTACAATAAAAACTATGCCCCTATATGCTAATATGAGGAATAATTAAGAAATGGTATTTTTGGAAGTCTCTAACTAATTGCAATTAAACTAATTCTCCTTAGTTAATTAGTGGAAATGGGTTCATTGGGCCTAGTCCATGTTGGCTCACTATTTGTCATAAAAAGTCTAATTTAGGTCTACTAATGTCAAGTCAAATTAAATAGGCTAGCCCACTAACTAAATTAAATGCTACAAGCCTCTAATTAAATATAACACTCTAATAATCAAATAACTAATACAAGCATCAAATAAATATACATGGCCCACTAATATTAATATTATATTCCTAAAATTAAATAACTAGGCCAAATTATCCCTAGCTGGAAAAGTGGGGGTGACACTTGGGACTGACATCAGGTGTGATGGTCTTTGGTACATAGACTGGGAGGCTGCAATGCTTGCTGCTACTACTAGTGGAGGTCCAGAGACAAAAGTAATGCTTCAACACTGCAGATTGGGGCATTTATCTTTTGATAGTTTGAATAAGTTAGAACCTGAGATAATGAATAAAGTAAAAAAAATATTATTTTATAATACTTATGAACTTGTAAAGCATACACGTTCTACTTATAAAATGGTTGGTCTTCGAAGTTTTAAGCCATTTGTACTTGTTTATTATGATGTATGGGGACTGTGTCCTACTACTTCTATCAGTGGATTTAGATGGTTTGTTACCTTCATTGATTGCTACTCACGTATGACTTGGATCTATATGATGAAGTAGAAATATGAGGTGTACAAATGTTTTCAAGACTTATCGGCATATGTGAAGACCCAGTTTCAAGTATATGTGAAGATTCTTTGACTAGATAATGGGACCGAGTACACTAACAAGAAGTTTGCTAATTTTATCTCTAGTCGGGAAATTTTTCATCAAACTACTTGCTCAGACACTCCTGCTCAGAATGGGTGGCTGAACGCAAGAACATGCATGTACTAGAAGTGGCACGTTCTTTGATGCTGACAATGAATGTACCAAAATTATTGTGGAGTGAGGCTGTTATGACAACATCTTATCTAATCAACATGACGCCGTCAAGAGTATTAGGGATAAAGACACCATGTGAGATGCTCTTAGGATCTAATATTTTTATTGTTCCTCCTAGAGTATTTGGTTGTACATATTTTATGCGAGATCACAAAATGATGGTGAGCAAGCTGGATCCATAAGCAGTTAAATGTATCTTTGTGGGCTACTCACCAAGTCAGAAATGATACAAATGTTGGTGTCCCACTGAAAGAAGATTGTTTGTAAGTATAGACGTGACCTTCCGGGAGTTTGAACCATTTTATGGGGAGAAGATGGAGTTAAGTTTCTTGTTCGAGGGTGGCTCTACTGATGCTAGTAGAGAGGAGGAGAATGAGAGTGGCATCGTGGTTGGTATAATTTTATGTTCTTTTGAGTCACCGAGGAGTGATGGTGTCTCAAGGGGAGCCGACAGTCAGGGAGAGCTGAGAGTATATAGGGAGCATGAGCAGCAGCAGCAGCATGAGCAGCAGGAACAACATGAGCAGCATGAGCTTCCTCCTGATATCCCTATGCTAGTACCCACAAATGCTGATGTCCCAAGTCCCTCTTCTCTAGGACCTTCTTCGGCCCTTCCATCCGAGTCACTGATAATAATTTTTTCCCTGATACTTTTAATCCTTCTATCTTGCTTCGTAGAACTTCTAGAGTCAATACTGGAAAACCTCCAACTAAGTTTGGTAGTTGGGATACTTACATTGCACATTATATTTTATATGCATCCACTCCACCTGCATATAAGTTCTTCCTTGCATCATTTGATTTAGTGTTGTACCTAACAACTGGCAGGTAGCTAAGCAAGATCCTAGGTGGTTGAGTGACATGCAGGAGGAACTTCAGGCCTTGAAGAAGAACGATACATGAGAGCTGGTACCACTGCCAGCTGGAAAGCGTGTTGTTGGATGTAAATGGGTTTATACTGTTAAGCAAACTCCAGAGGACAAAATTGACAAGTACAAGGCCAGATTGGTTGCTAAAGGCTATAGCCAAACTTATGGTATCGACTATGACAAGACCTTTGCTCCAGTCACAAAGATGAGCATTGTGCGAGTGTTGGTGTCATGTGCTGCCAACTTCAATTGGCACTACATCAACTAGATGTCAATAACGCCTTTTTGCATAGGTATCTCCAAGAGGAGGTGTATATAGAGATTCCACCAGGCTTTGCTAATTCACAAGCAACGGAGAAGGTATGCAAATTGAAGAAGTCTTTGTATGGGCTAAAGCAATCTTCGAGAGCATGGTTTGGTAGATTCATGCTTGCAGTCTGTGGTATGGGGTATAGGCAGTACAATGGAGATCATACTATATTTTACAGGCATTCCAAGACTCGTATCACTGTTCTTGCAGTCTATGTTGATGATATTTTAATTACTGGAGACGATACTGAGAAGATCCTACGACTGAAGAAAATACTTGAAGAGGAATTTGAAGTTAAGGATCTGGGGCAGTTAAAATACTTGTGGTGCCTCGTTCCCTCTATTCGGGGAGCACGGCTAAGAAATATAAGACGGTATCGTTCGATCGGGATAGATTGAAACAAGATATTATCCTCGTTATGGATTTGCTTCTTCGGAATCGATTCCCATATTCAGTGGACCGTGCCCCCATGACCGACTTAGCGGCAAAGTCAGGAGGGACCTCTCCGCTGTAAATTTTCTTGCCTAGTTTTCGCTGTTGCTTGTTGCTTTCGTGCCTTGAGTTGATTTTCGGATTTGCTTGCATTTTTTTGAATGGTTTAGATGGATTTCATTATTTTTATTCGTTGAACTGCACTTCAATTCCGAGAATGGAAAGAATGGAAGAGGTATTGATCAGCTGTTCGTGGCAATGCAGGTGAACGAGCAGTAGGCGACGCGCGAGCGGAGTCCTGAAGCACCTCTTTCCTTTCCTTCTCCAACTAACTTGTCAGTGCCTTATATTCGATTCAGTTGACCCTTCTTCCAAGTCTTCACATATAAAAATCTTGTATTCTTGCTTGCCTCGATCAAACGATACCAATTAATAACTAAAAGTTGTCAAGATAAAAAGGAATAGACTTGGATTATTATGCTTGTCAATCAACTTGCGAATGGTTACCTATTGCATGCTAGTTCATTTATATTGTTCTTCCTATGCTATGTGTAGATCACATCTCATTATGCAACAAACTGTTTCGGGAGACTATGCTAAATGAATCATGCAATGCTACTTGTCTTGTACTCATGTTGCCTCAACTGCATGAATAGTTAACTTAATATGAATGCCATTTGATCACGGACAACTTGTGCACAAGGCCTTAGGGTTCCTGCGGACGGTCGCTAGGGCACTGGCACCGATCCGGACGAAACTTCATGATAGTCTCATATTCCGGACGGGATTATGCAGCGCCTCCAGTGCTTTCGTTGCATACCATCCTCGTCCATAAACTATACCGTCCTTTATGGCATATGCCAGTGATCCCCTCGTACATTTAAACTTGTGCAAACTAACTTGTGTCTTTGTGGCAGGGAAGGACATGGTAAGTATTGTGCAGGTGGTTCAGACGGGCAGGTAAAAGTCACCGAATAGTGGCAAAGTTCATTTAAGTAGTTTCTATATATACTGCTTGCTTGTAAAATGAACTAAGGAAAGATAGAAAGACCACAAATAATATGCATGCTTTATTTAAACAACGTGTTGATTGATATAGTTGGGTTATCTTGCCTTCACCAGTACGTTTCGATGTACTGACCCTCGTTAAAACAGGTTCCCCACACTAAGGAGATCCGAGCGAAGAGTTGAAGTCGTTTTCCCAATCCAGTCCAGCTGTCGGCGCATCCTGAACGTGCCATCATTTTGAAGCATTTTGAAGCCAGGAGCTAGCAAACCTAAACTCAATGCAACTCAGAGGAAAAGCCATCATCCCTCCTGAAGGTCCCTTATTTTGAGTTTTAGTAAATGATGTAATGTACATGACAACTATCTTATTTTGTGTCAACTTTTGTAAGCCCGTGCAACAACCTTCTGACTTGTTCAAGAGTTTGTAATTATGTTCATTATCAATAAAGAGAACTTTTTCGTGTTTCAACTTTGTGTTTTTAATTTATCTGCGTACTCTGAATATGTGCTCGCTATGCAAAATACCTTAGCCTTGTGCGGTGCGCAACCAAGGCCCACACGGCGTCACGCCCGGGGGACGGTTAACGATTCCACAGAATCAGGACGTGACATATTGGTATCAAAGCACAGCTTTAAGTTCCTTGACCCACGTGTTGGAAAAGTTCCTTTAACGATCAAATCCCTGTGCGAACTCTTGAACTCGTTAGGCCAAAATAAGATACGTTCATACAATGAGTCCATAATACATTATGATCCGGATGTAATTTACCTCCTTTTGAAGGAATGACACAAGCGCAATCATCAGCGCTAGCACCGGACGAGACACAAGCCCAAGAAAGCAGTTCCGGCACTTCGAAAAGTTCTCGAAGCCAGCGAGCCATGTCTCATGTCGATCCCATTCAGCAAATGATGCGGATATTGGAGGCTAACCAACAGAGGGAGGAGGCTCGTTATGAACGGGCCGAGAAGCGAGCGGAAGAGAGGCAAAACTAGTTCAAAGACCATATAAAAGCCCGATTCTCAGTCCAACAAAAGCAGGTGGATACCCTGCAGCATATTGTGCAGACTTTGGCCTCCAACCAATCCGTGGAAACAACAGCGACACCGGTGGAGCAACCTACGCTTGAAGTCGAGATGCCTCAGACTCCAAGAAAGAAGGACGTGACTATCTTCGACTTTGGCGACTTCAAGAAAGTCTACAACACACCGTTTAAAGGGACTGAGGATCCAATCATGGCTCTAGATTGGTTGGCCAACTGGAGGATCACTTCAAACTCTTGGAGGTACCCAAGCAGAAGCATGTCGCGTGTGCCCAACTACAGCTTCGCTTGAACACGCACGATTGGTGGGACGTGCATCGACGATCTCTTCCAGTTGACGATGAAGGAGAGACGATCGCATGGGCCACCTTCTGTAGCGTGTTCGAAGAGGAGTTCATACCCCCTCCCGTATGTCGTCAGAAAGAGAACGAGTTCGTGCAACTACGCCAAGGAAGCATGACAGTAATGCAGTATTCCGCCGAATTCAACCGGCTCTCCAAGTTTGCCAGCTCCTAGTTACCTGATATAGCGAGTCGTGCCAGACAATTTGAAGGCGGTCTACGTCCTACCATCCATGCACACGTGGTCGTTCCTCAATACCAGACGATGAGGAAAGTCCTGAATCATGCCCTTTATCTTGAACCGCAATATCCTCACGTTGCTGCCGGCGCTGTGCATACCTCCAATCACAAATGCCATAGCAACGAAAGAGGAAACAACGCTGCAGAGCGTCAAAATAACGGCTGTCAGCAAAAGGGAAACTCAGGGCAGCCATGTTCCTTCTGTGGAAAGCTATATCACATTGCCGAAAAATATCGTCAGAAGCTTGGGTTATGCCTCATTTATGGTGATGCAAACCATGGAATTAGTGATTGCCCGTTTAGCCACCACAATCGCCGCTCTCATCATCCAAATCCTGCCCCTGCACCCCAGGCCAACCGAGATGCGCCTCAGCAAGAGCGTCGCCAAGCTCAAGGTCGGGTCTACACTATGACACGAGAGGAAGCTCTGGCCTCAGACACTGTTGTGTCCGGTACTTTACTTTTTAATAATATACCTGCACGTGTGCTATTTGATTCTGGTGCAACGCGTAGTTTTATATCCATAAATTTTGTCGTGGAAAACAATATAGAAATGATGCCATTGTGTCTAAACCTTAGTGTTAGCACCCCATCAGGCACGAAAATACATGTCCGTTCAGTATGCCAAGGTGGTTATGTCTGTATTGGAGGAAGGAAGCCATCGCTAGATATTTTAGTTCTAGATGTTCGGGAATATGACATCATTTTGGTGATGAATTGGCTCGACGCTTGCTCGACAACTATCGATTGTGCAGAGAAACGAGTCATCTTCCGCCTGCCTGAAGAAGCTGAATTCTGCTACACAAGTAGTCCAGCAACTGATGCGACCAGGGCCTGCATGGTAATTTCTGCGATATCTATTCGGCGAATGCTACACACAGGCTGCGAGGGATACCTAGCGTCGGTTCGGGACACACAGCTGGATTATGCAAACGTTGAGTCTTCTTCCATTGAGGCAAAGTTCCTGATTTGTTTTCGTGCGAACTGTCTGGCATGCCACCTGACCGAGAGATCGAGTTCACCATCGACACATTCCCGAATACTCAGTCAATTTCTAAGCCTCCGTACAGAATAACCCCTGCTGAACTGAAGGAGTTAAAGTGCCAACTGCAAGAGCTGCTGGATCGTGGGTTCATCAGTCCAAGCGTGTCTCCTTGGAGCACACCTGTGCTCTTCGTAAAGAAGAAAGATATGTCTCTGTATCAATTATCGGGAGCTGAATAAGGTCACCATCAGAAACAAGTATCCTCTACCAAGGATAGATGACCTCTTTGATCAGCTGCATGGGGCAACAGTGTTCTCGAAAATTGATCTTCGCTCGGACTACCACCAGCTGAAGATTAAGCCAGAAGACATGCCCAAGTCTGCATTCTGAACCTGCTATGGATACTACGAGTTTTTCGTTATACCGTTTGGACTGATGAACGCCCATGCTGCATTTATGGATTTGATGAATTGAGTGTTCCGACCCTTCCTCGATAAATTTGTGGTCATTTTTATTGACGATATCTTAGTGTACTCGAAGAATAGGGATGAACACGCAAGACACATGCGGATGGTGTTTCAAACCCTTCGAGACAACAAGTTGTATGCCAAGCTCAATAAATGCGAGTTCTGGTTGGACAATATAGCCTTTCTTGGACATATTATTTTTGCAACGGGCATCTCAGTTGACCCGAAGAAAATAGAAGCCATCGTGAACTAGAAATGACCTGAGTCAGCTAGCGATATACAGAGTTTCCTTGGTCTGGCGGGCTACTACCAGAGATTTATTAAAGATTTTGCTAGAATCGCATCGCCCCTGACTCAGCTCACTCGGAAGGAAGTAACGTTCGCGTGGACGGACGACTGTGAAGCTTCGTTTGTGGAGTTAAAGCAGCGCCTCGTCTCAGCACCAATTCTTATCCTTCCGGACGGACCCGATGATTTTAAGATATACAATGACGCCTCAGGCAAGGGATTGTGATGTCCTTATACAACGGGACAAAGTGATAGCCTTCATGTCGAGGCAGTTAAAGCCTCACGAGAAGAATTATCCAACCCATGATTTGGAACTCGCAGCGATGGTGTTCGCGCTGAAGCTGTGGCGCCACTACCTTTATGGTGTACCATGCGAGACCTATACGGATCATAAGAGCCTAAAATATCTATATACACAAAAGGATTTGAACCTTCGACAACGACGTTGGCTTGAACTTCTTAGCGACTTTGACCTGATGATCAAATACACGCCTGACAAGGGGAATATTGTAGCTGATGCACTGAATCGAGTGTTCGTTAGAAATTTGGCTATTGATAACAAGCTGCATCGGGATCTTGAATCTTTAGGCATTACACTAATAATCAGATACAAAAAGGGGGTGCAAGTGGCTCAACTGCGCCTCAAACCCGACTTGTTAGAAAATGTCAAGTTCGCTCAGAAGGATGACCTGTTCCTGCAAAAGATGCAAGATCTTATCTTAACAGGAAAGGCAACCGACTTTGTGCTAGGCACGGACGGGATGATCCGAGTGAAGAAAAGATTGTACATTCCAAACGATGCAGCCCTCAAAAAAGAGATACTCACGGAAGCTCGTTATGCTAGTTATACTTCTCATCCGGATAGTACAAAGATGTATCGAGATCTCCGTACAACGTTTTGGTAGCACGGCTTAAAACGAGATATGGCGTTGTTCGTGTCGCATTACATGGATTGTCAGAGGGTAAAGGCCGAGAACCAGAAGTCGGGCGGAGAGATGCAGAATCTTGCTATACCTGAGTGGAAATGGGAACATATAACAATGGATTTCACTGTTGGTTTGCCAAAGACGCAACGGGGGAATGATGTCGTCTGGGTCATTGTTGATCGACTCACAAGTCAGCTCACTTTCTGCCTATCAAAAGTACTTGGAGTGCCGACCACTTGGCTTAGATCTACCTCAACGAAATCGTTCGGCTCCACGACGTGCATGTATCCATTGTCTCCGATAGAGATGGTCGATTAATATCGCATTTCTGGGAAAGCCTGCAGTCAGCAATGGGGACGAAGTTGAAGTTCAGCTCCGCCTACCATCCACAGACAGACGGTCAAACATAACGTGTCAACCAAATCTTCGAAGATATGCTATGACTCTGCGCCTTGGACTTGAAGACGAGTTAGGACATGCATCTACCGTTAGCCGAATTTGCGTACAACAATAGCTTTCAATCCAGCATTCAGATGGTGCCGTATAAGGCGTTGTATGGGCGGAAGTGCATATCCCCGATCTGTTGGGACGAAGTTGGAGAACGGCAAATTCTTGGCCCTGAACTTGTGGAGCAAACCATCCAGAAAATTTGTTTGATTCGGGAACGGCTAAAAGTAGCTCAGAGTCGTCAGAAGAGCTACGCAGATACGCATCGACGTCCACTTGAGTTTCTTGAAGGCGATAGGATATTTCTCAAAGTCTCTCCCATGCGAGGAGTCACCAGATTTGGAGCAAAGGAAAAGCTAAATCCAAGATTCGTCGGTCTGTTCGAGATACTAAAGTGAGTTGCCTCAGTTGCATATCAGATTGCCCTACCACCGTCACTGTCCGAAGTGCACGATGTCTTCCATGTTTCACAGCTTAGGAAGTACGTGTACGACCCGAGTCATATGGTAGATCTTGATCAACTGGATCTTAAGGCAGACTTGACATATGTCGAACAACCTGTGCAAATTTTGGATCGTAAAGAAAAGCTGCTTCGAAGTCGTTCGGTTCCTCTTGTGCGCGTGCTTTGGAAAAATTATTCGGTCGAAGAATCCACTTGGGAGCTTGAATCCGAGACGAGGGAAAGGTTTCCTTCATTGTTTCCTAGTGGTATGTTCTATTCCTAAGTTTTGTGGACGAAATTTCCAATTAGTTGGGTAGGATGTGGTGCCCCGTTTCCCCTATTCGGGGAGCGTGGCTAAGAAATACAAGACGGTATCGTTCAATCTGGATAGATTGAAACAAGATCTTATCCTCGTTATAGATTTGCTTCTTCAGAATCGATTTTCATATTCAGTGGACCGTGCCCCCAGGATCGACTTAGCGGCAGAGTCAGGAGGGATCTCTCCGCTATAAGTTTTCTTGCCTAGTTTTCGCTGTCGCTTGTTGCTTTCGTGCCTTGAGTTGGTTTTCAGATTTGCTTGTGTTTTCTTGAACGATTTCGATGGATTTCATTATTTTCATTCGTTGAACTGTACTTCAATTCCGAGAATAGAAAGAATGAAAGAGGTATTGATCAGTTGTTCGTGGCAATGCTGGAGAACGAGCAGTAGGCGACTCGCGAGCGGAGTCCTGAAGCACCTCTTTCCTTTCCTTCTCCAACCAACTTGTCAGTGCCTTATATTCGATTCAGTTGACCCTTCTTCCAAGTCTTCACATCTAAAAATCTTGTATTCTTGCTTGCCCCGATCAAACGATACTAAGTAATAACTAAAAGATGTCAAGATAAATAGAAATAAACTTGGATTATTATGTTTGTCAATCAACTTGCGAATGGTTACCTATTGCATGCTAGTTCGTTTATACTGTTCTTTCTATTCTTCAATTTTAGTTAGAATGTTTACTTCTTCTATAAATTGTGCTATGTGTAGAACACATCTTGTACTCGTGTTGCCTCAACTGCATAAATATTTAACTTAATATAAACGCCATTTGATCATGGACAACTTGTGCACAAGGCTTTTGGGTTCCTGCGGACGGTCGCTGGGGCACTGGCACCGATCCGATCCGGACGAAACATCATAATAGTCTCATGTTTCGGACGGGATTATGCAGCGCCTCCAGTACTTTCGTTGTATACCATCCTCGTCCATAGACTATACCATCCTTTATGGCATACGCCAGTGATCCCCTCATATCTTTAAATATGTGCAAACTAACTTGTGTCTTCGTGGCAGGGAAGGACATGGTAAGTATTGTGCAGGTGGTTCAGACGGGCAGGTAAAAGTTACCGAACGGTGGCAAAGTTTATTTAAGTAGTTTCTATATATACTACTTGCTTGTAAAATGAACTAAGGAAAGATAGAAAGACCACAAATAATATGCATGCTTCATTTAAACAATGTGTTGATTGGTATAGTTGGGTTAGCTTGCCTTCACCAGTACGTTTCGATGTACTGACCCTCGTTGAAACAGGTTTCCCACACTAAGGAGATCCGAGCGAGGAGCTAAAGTCGTTTTTCCAATCCAGTCCAGCTGTCGGCGCGTCCTGAACGTGCCATCATTTTATTTTGAAGCCAGGAGCTAGCAAACATAAACTCAATGCAACTCAAAGGAAAAGCCATCATCCTGCCTGGAGGTACCTTATTTTGCGTTTTAGTAAATGATGTAATGTACATGACAACTATCTCATTTTGTGTCAACTTTTGTACGCCCGTGCGACAACCTTCTGACTCGTTCAAGAGTTTGTAATTATGTTCATTATCAATAAAGAGAACTTTTTCATGTTTCAACTTTGTGTTTTTAATTTATTTGCATACTCTGAATATGTGCTCGCTATGCAAAATATCTTAGCCTTGTGTGGTGCACAACCTAGGCCCGCACGATGTCACGCCCGGGGGACGGCTAACGATTCCACGGAATCGGGGCGTGACAGTACTTTCTCTGAATTAAAATTGCAAGGTCACGAAAGGGTATAATACTTTCTCAGCGAAAGTACGCTCTGGACCTTATTTCAGAGACATGAATGCTGGGTTGCATGGTTGCTTCTACTCCTATCAAGCAGAATCACAAGTTGTGTGTTGAGGGTGGTAATCCGGTGAGTAAGGAGCAATATCAAAGATTATTTGGTCTGCTCATATATCTATGTTATACGAGACCTGATATTACTTATGTCATGAGTGTGGTGAGTAGATATATGCATGATCCCAGAGAGCAGCATATGGAGTCATTTTACAGAATTCTCAGGTATATTAAAGGAAGCCCAGGAAATGGGTTATAGTTCAGAAGTTTTGGATATCTGAGAGTTGAAGGCTACCGTGATGCCGATTGGACGGGTTGTATGGACGATCGCAGGTCCACTACAGGTTACTGTATTTTTGTTGGAGGCAATCTCGTATATTAGCGCAACAAGAAGCAAGATATAGTGGCTAGGTCTACAGCTGAGGCCAAGTACAGGGCTGTGGCAGTTAGCCTGTGCGAGATAATGTGGCTGAAGAGCTTGTTGGCTGAGATATGTTTGTTTATAAGAGACTCCCTATAACTTTGGTGTGTGTAAACACCCTGATTTTTCAGAATAATTTTAAAATGATTTATTCTGAATTTTCGGTATTTTTTTGGAATTTAAAACGAAGGTGATTGTGATTTAAAGAATTTTAAGTATTGTTAATTGATGTTAAAATATTATGGAAATAATATTTTATGGTGTAAAATGGAAAACCGGACATGGGATATTTTTCTGTGAATTTATTGGACTCCGGAAACGCGTTTAAGGTCCTAAAAGCTATTGGTTTTATAAACCGAACCAAATCTGAACCAATCCAAACCAAACCAAACCTGACTGAACCGAACCCAATCTGGCTGAACCAAAACCGCATATTGGGTCGGGTCGGGTCGGATCCGAGCCAAACTTGACCCGGACCTGAAACCCGAGTGGAAACCCTAGCCCGCCGGATTTACTGTAGACCGCCTATAAAATCTTCTCGATTTTCGTGCCCAGCCTCGGAAACCCTAGCTCCACCCCCGCCGTCATCTTCTCCGATCAGCCCTCCTCTTCCTCGCCGCGAGCCCAGCAACCAGACTCCCCAGCCCTAACTCCTCCACCCGGCTCCCCCATCTCCGCCGCACCCCCGCGACCTCGACGACATCTTCTCCTCCACCACGCCGCTGCCGCCAGGCCGCCGCACGACCCCCTCGCCAGTCGACGACCCTCGACCGTCGACCTCCCCGCACAGAACCCTTCGACGAGCAGCGCCTCCGCCCTCCTCCCTTTCTCCTCCTCTCCACCTCCCTACCGTTCCCGACGAACATCCCCCTCGCCTCCGCCCTAGCCTCGCTGCCACCGCCCTTTCCCCTGTCGATCTCCTCCAGCCATCGCGGAGCACCATAACCCTCCGCTCTCAGCCCTCTCCCCAACCAGCAACCTCCCATCTCCGCCCGACTCCACCCTCCATCATCCTCCTCTCCGGCTCCACTCCAGCCGTCGACCCCCTTCCTCCTCCTCCTCTAAACGAACCAACCCTAGCCACCTCACCTAGAACCCCGACGCCTAATTCCCCGTTCCGGCGGCTGTGCCACTTTCCTCCATCCGACCTCCACTGTCAGACTTCACCACCACCACCACCTCAACCGACTCCGACTCCACGCCGCTGCTCTCATCTCCTCTTTCCAGCAGCCCCGCTTCACCCGAGTCCGCCCCAGACCCCGACGGCCTCCTCCGCCCCAGACCCGACGGCATCCTCCTCCCCAGCCCCAGATACGGCAAACCCTAGCCGGGACTCACAGAGACTCAGACGCGTCCAGGACACGAAGGAGACACTCGGACCCAGGAAATCAGTCTTCACGGAGCCCTGTTCAGGTAGCGTTTCCTCTCTCCCCGTAATTCCGTTTTCGATTCCGTCAGTTGCGTCGCGTAGACTGTATGACCCTCTTGGTGCCCGTGTAACCCGCTCGGTGCATCGCGTCCTGTGGTGATCGCAAACCGCGATCCAAAAACAGGAAAAACAATACCCTGTTTTACCCTGGAACTGAGTACGCCCCGCTAAACGGGACGACTTGGTCGCACGCGGTCTTTACCGAAACGTGTGCGACGTTGATACGGTCGTGTGGGATTTCGCAGAAGTTGATTCGGATGTGGTGCACACCGGAATCAACGCGTATCTGCCGACAACGCCCCGTATCCGTCCATTCTGGAACACGTTGTAACTTTGTGTACACACGTCAGATCGAGACAAAACTTGTGCCATCAGACTCATAGTAATACGCTGGTCCTGTGACCCAAGTTTGGTCCGATTCTGAGAACGTTGACAAAATCGTGTATCGTGGGCCCCACAAGCTCTACTTGACGGGCGATTTTGTGATCGGCTCATCGGAATTCAATTCTGGAAGTTCCGTTGGGTTCGTATCATCGTTCCTGACTTGTTGATACTGAGTTTGGCAAATTTGGAGACCTTTGACCCTGACACATTTTTTGGTACAAAGTGGCCCACATGTGGACCCCGCTTTGGCCCAGAAATGTTATTTTTGCCCCTGTGTCCAAATGGAACTTAAGGACAGACATTTCTAGCTATTTGATATCTTCTGAGACTGTTGGTGATATTTATTACAGCTTTTGGAGGAGTACCCACAGGGTCCACTGATACAGGGACAGTTGTTGGTATTTAAGCACCAGGCAAGTGTACATTGCCAAACTCTGCAGTATTGTTATATATTTTCCTTGCTTCATTTATATTACTGTGCATGCTTAACCTAGGACCGTTTGACGTATTTAGCGTCCGATGATTAGTCGGGTGCCAATACCGTACGCGATATTGTGTATTGTCATCTAGAGATGGACATTCGCGACCCCTTTACATTCTCGTACTTGTCTTATCAAGTACATTATGCCCAGGATACTTGACACCATTCATGAGACAGGATCTTCCTGAGATATTCATGGTGATTCTGTATAGGATACAGGACTTGACAGAGATACTATATTCATAGATATTTATGACTCGTTGCATTAGCTATGATCGTGCGTGACTTGTACATGAGACGTTATGGACATGAGACATGTGGTTACATTGGGTGAGAAGAGACACACAGGCTACCGGCTGATCATATATATAAACCCCTATTATTGTGAGGTACAAGACTCTGAAGCCCGAGCTTGGCCCATTACTCATTATTACTGCTGCTACCGGCTCCCCGACACAGAGCTTGTAGTGGTTCAGCCTGAGTCCTAGTGCTGCTCTCATCTTGCATATCACTTAGCTGGTTATTTAGTACTTCCCTATTATTTCATCTATTGCTGGAGAGACCCACAGGCTACAGGTTGACTATATTATGCCGGCTACTCAGTCTTCCGCTGAGCTAGACCACCTCATGATATCACTGCTACCGGCTCCCCTACACAGAGCTTGTAGTTGTTTCCACCTGAGTACTATTGATGCTCTCTCTCTCTTGCATTTCACATAGATGATTACATACTTACCATATTATTCTCATTATTTGCTGCACTGCTTATATTTTGGCTTGTATATTTTTTGTACCTTGCTATGTCCCCTGAGGACCTGAATATGGATTATGTCCCCAGGATTTGAGGACGAGATCTATCCCGAGGTATACGGGACCGCAGCAAGAGCTGATCCAGGAGCTGTACCGACACCCGAGGACGAGGTGTTAGCTGAAGACTTTTCCTGAGCATCTATATTTCATGCTCAGTTTTACTTTATTCAGTTATTTATATTTTAGTATGTTGAACCATTGTATCAGATATTTATCGGGTTGTTCCCCGAAGCACTGTGTTGAGACTGGTTGATGATTTACATTCCTTATATTTTGTGGATCATATTTTATATCTTGTGTGGATGAGATTAGTTGTGCCTTGATTGTCGTTGACTTTGTTTTACAGCTTAAGTATGCCCTGATGGATCCATTAAACTGGGTTTGTCCATCGATGCGTGCTGCTGGCCATTGCCACGTATCTGGTCCCTTGAAATTTTGGGACTGGGGCGTGACATGATTTTTGTGGTGGCCCATGCAGGTCTACGACTAAATCGTTCGGTTTCAACTTAGGGATCGAACCAGCCTGCCCTAAGGATAGGATAAGTTATAGGATCTCATCCATTATTTGAACCATTTTGAACTCTATATCGAACTCAAACTTGTTACTTGATTTGCATCTTGTATTGATTCCTCTGAGCATTCTTACAGTTTTCTTTTGGTTGCAGAGTAATGGATCCCAAGAACGGAGATGAGATTCCATTGGATACGCCACACGACGCTGTGGTTACTTATATAGACGGAGTGACACCAGGGAACGGAGGACAAACATCGCAGAGCAATCAAACCGGCCAGCCTAATCCAAGGTTCCGGAGAGATAACATCCCACCTCCACCACAGTTCACTCCACAGATGCCAGTTTTCCCGCCAGGACAAGCTATGGACGGGCAACAGATATTCCAGATGATGTATGCCATGATGCAAGCCCAGCAGCAGATTCAGCAAGAGGCACATCGTCAGGAGGCAGAGTATCTGAGGACCAGCCTGGTATCCGCATTGGAGCAGGCAAACCCACCAGCGATGCGATCAACGACGGGATCTATCACCGATTTCTGTCAGCTCAAGCCTCGTATATTTTCTGGTAAAGAGGGGCCAACAGAAGTTCATGAATGGCTCACGAACATACAGCACCAGTTGGAAGCAGCTAAACTTCCGAGAGAGAAGTGGATGACTGCAGTCAGAATGCAGTTGACTGAAAATGCACATCATTGGTGGTTAGCAGAAGAGAGGAGGCTCGAACAGGACTGAGTCACTTGGGAAGAGTTCTCCAGGCTCTTCAAAGAGATGTATATTCTAGCAGTAGCACGGTCGGAGCTCAGAGACAAGTTCAACCGCCTTATCCAAGGCAATATGTGTCACGCCCCAGTCCCAAAATGACGAGGGACTGAGCACGTGAGCAATGGCCAGCAGCACGCACTGATGGACAACCCAATTTAATGGATCCATCAGGGCATGCTTAAGCTATAGTCTAGCAGTACTAAGTACAAGTCTCAGGTATTACTAATCTCATCCACCAAATAAACACAGATTAATTGCCAGAAATAATGCAATGGAATTAAATATGCAATATCAAATAAGGTTATCTCGGGAAACAATCCGAGAATTATTCTGTTACAATTAAGGAAACATAGACTGGAAATAAAATACTGAAAAGGAAATACTGTGTAGCTGAAGCCGGTGCTCAGGTGAAGTCTTCGGCCACTATCTCGTCCTCGGTTCCGGGTTCTGCTCCAAGGAGTGCTCCTGTACCGTACACCTCGGGGTAGTTCTCTGCGGCTACACCTGGGGACATAGTCCATTCCAGGTCCTCAGGGGACATAACAAGGTACAGAAAATACAAGCCAAAACATATGCAGTGCAGCAATAATGAAATAGCAGGATAAATATGTAAACCAGCTAAGTGATATGCAAGTGAGAGTTTTAGTCATACTCAGACTGAGACTACTACAGGATCAGTGTCGTAGAAACCATAGCAGTATTTTCTCGAGGAGCCAGTAAGGAACCAAAGCTCTGAATCAGAGTCTAAGGCACCGCCAGATATAATTATTTATATTATATTATATTATATTCAGCCTTAATATGACAATACTCTCCCCACCCCATGTAATCTCACGTCACAGTTTCAGAAAATATCAGGTACAAGTCACGCAAGTTTGAACTAATACAATGAGTCAGGCTAAAATCTAAGCATATAAACTGGAAATAACATAAAAATGTAATCTATACGGGATCACCAGGTATATCTCAGGCAATTCCGTCACATGAAGAGTGTCAGGTGTCCTGGGTTAAGCAGTTAAACATGTTACATAAGAATCTACCAGAAATCAAGTAAAATACTATAACCAGGATTATCTGTGAATTGGCAAGCTTTACTGGCCCACTGATGTATAAACAAGTCCAGAAAATAACTAGCAAGCTGTAAGTTTTGGCAAGGTACACTTGTCTGTGGTTCCGGCTATGTTTGCAGTTCTGACTTCGGCGGGAATTGCAGGCGGTACTCCGGTTGCTGAAACAAATATCACCATCAGATCCAGAAAATATCAATCAGCTAGAAACGCCTGTCCTTGGGTCCAATTTGGAGACAAGGGCGAAAACGGCAGTTTCGGATCAAAACGGGATCCACATGTGGGCCCGCTTTGCACCGAAAAATGCGTCAGGGTCAAAGGTCTCCAAATTTACCAAACTTAGTGTCAACAGGTCAGGAACGATGATACGAACTCAACGGAACTTTCAGAATTGGATTCCGATGAGCCGAACACAAAATCGCCCGTCGAGCGTGGCCTGTGGGGCCCACGACACGTGATTTCGATAACGTTCTCAGAATCGAACCAAACTTGGGTCACAGGACCAGCGTATTGCTACGAGTCCGATGGCATAAGTTTCGTCTCGATCCGACGTGTGTACACAAAGTTAGGTCGAATTGCAGAAAGGTCGGATACGGGGCGATGTCCGCGGATACGCGTTGATCCCGGGGTGCACGCACACCCGAATCAGCTTCCGCGAAATCCCACACGTCCGTATCGACGAGGCGCACGTATCTGTGAAGACCGCGTGCGACCAAGTCGTCCCGTTTGGCGGGGCGTACTCGGTTCCGGGGTGAAACAGGGTCTGGTTTTTCCTGTTTTTGGATCGCGGTGTGCGATCACCACAGGACGCGATGCCCCGAACAGTTTGTCCGGACACCGAGAGGGTCATACAGGCTTCGCAACGCAATTCACAGAATCGAAATCGGAGGTACAGGGTGCAAGATACGAGTACCTGAACGAGGCCCTTCGAAACTAGGGTTTTCCGTGTCCGACTCGTGTCCTGGACACGTGTCCACTGCTAGGGCTAGGGTTTGGGGACTGTCGGAATTGTGGCCGGCCGGTGGCGGGTTGGGCGGCGTGGCCGGAGGGAGCCGTCGATCGAGCGGAGATGCGGGCGGAGCTAGGGGCGCTGGAGGGGAGATCCGGCACCGGCGGTTGGGAGCAGAGGGAGGGACAGCGGGGTCGTCGGGCTCGAGCTCGGCGGCCGGGCAGGGGATGGAGCTGGGAAGGAGGAGGTCGCGGAGGGGGCTGCTCGAGGCGGAGGGTGCTGGGCAGGGCTGACGTCGCGCCGGAGCTCGGGGGTCGTCGGACTCGGGGGTGGCCGGAGCGGCTAGGTTAGGGTGAGGGGAGGTTGAAGGAGGCGGGGAAGGGAGAGGGGTATTTATAGGGTGGCCATGGCGGGGGCTGGCCGGGGAAGTGGCGGGGAAGGCGGAGAAGACGTGGGGGTGAGGCCGGGTGCGGGCGGCGACGTGGCCGGAGCCACCGCCGGGATTCTCGGCACGCAGCGCGTGGGGGAAAGGGGATGGGGCTCCGGGTCGGGTTCGGGTTCGCGGGTTGGGCGGACCCGCCCGACCAGCTAGGGAGCTGGGCTGCTGGGCTGGGCTTCGGCCCACTGGGCCGGGCCGGAGAAAAGAAAAGAAAAATAAATAATAATAATAATAATAGTAATGGTAATTAATTAATAAATATTTAAATAAATAAATTTAGGTGTTTTAAAAATAGGTCCGGGGCCCAATAAATTCCAGAAAAATTGTCCTAAGTCCAGTTTTTTATTTTACATCCAAAAATACCATTTTCATAATATTTTAATATTGTTTATTATCATTTAAAAATCATTGAATAATTAAAACCCTGTTTTTTAAATTACAGAAAATCCCAGAAAATTCCAGAAAATTGTGTAAAATCCAGTTTTTTAAAATTTTGAAAAATCAGGAGGTTTATAATCTACCCCCCTTAAGAGGATTGCGTCCTCGCAATCAAAGAATAACCGGTCAACAGAGATGACGCGGTCACAAACATCGTTTGAAAACATATCACAAGATACTTAGGGAAGTACCGTTTTCCTAAAAATTGAAAGTTTACACTTTCTAGAAAAATCTAGTTAAAACTATAACTTTTATAAAAACCAGGTTGTTATTAACAAGTTGCAAATTACTAGGTTGGGGCTGAGGTCACGAACCAATAGGCACGAGCTACACAAGACTAAAAACGGATAACTACGAATCACTTACTCGCATCGGCTTCCTGCACAGTCATCGCGTAAGCTTGCTCTCGTCCTTGAGGTAGATTCCTCTGCTGCTGCTGAGCTTGCTGGTAGGGTGCTGCTCGAGGTGCTGGTGGAGTTTGCTGGTTCGCCCTTGGTGCTCCTTCTCTTCGCTCAGGGCAGTCTCTTACTGCATGCTGCCTGGATCCGCAGCCTAAGCAGAGTCCGAGTTTACGTCTACATTCCTTCTCGACATGGCCTATCTTGCCGCAGTGGTAACAGGTAGGAAGGTAGAAGGCTTTTGGTGCAGCTGGTGGTGGCGAGCTTACTTGTTGACGCTTTGCAGACTCCTCTTGTGCTGCTTTGGTTGGTGCGGATGGGGAAGGCCGCTTCAGTCTGGTCTCTCTCTTGGTGACGCGCTCTATGCGTCGAGCCGCAGCAAGGACGTCCGAGTATGATGTTGGTGCGACGGACCCAATTAGTTTCTGCAGCTCAATATTTAGTCCGTCGAAGAATTTCTCGGCCTTCTCTTCCTCAGTCGGGATCAGGGTGGGGGCGAAGCGGCTCAGACGAATGAATTCTGCGTTTTACTCTTCCACCGTCATAGAGTCCTGAGCGAGGCGATTAAACTTGTCCTGCAGTTCTGATCGAGCGATGGCAGGAAGTACATCTCCTGGAAGAGTCTGGAGAACTCCTCCCAAGTGACTCGGTCTGGTCTGAGCCGTGTCTCCTCGGATAGCCACCAGTAATGGGCATTGTCCGTTAATTGCATTCGGACGGCAGTCATCCAGCGTTCTCGTGGAAGTTCAGCTGCTTCAAGTTGATGCCGTATGTTGGTGAGCCACTCGTAAACTTCTGTGGGCTCCTCTTTTCCGGAAAAAGTGCGGGGCTTCAGTTGGCGGAAGTCCGTGATTGAGCCTGTAGTTGGCCGTCGAGCGGGTAGGTTGGCCTGCCCCAGTGCAGTTACGATGTTGTCCCTTAAGAAGTTAGCTTCGCGACGCTGAGCCTCGTGTTGGACTTGCTGCTGAGCTTGCATCATGGCGTAGATCATTTGAAATATTTGCTGCCCGTCGATTGGCTGTCCTGGTGGGAACACGGGCATTGGTGGAACGAACTGCGACGGCGGTGGAACATCATCGCGTCGGAATCGGTAGGTAGGTTGACCTGCCTGCTGGCTCTGTTGAGTTATGGGAATTCCTCCGACTGGTGTCGCTTCGTCGTCGTAGGTGACACCTGCAGCTTGTGGTGTTCCGACGGGAGTCTCGTTGCACTCTTGTGGGTCCATTTCCCTGTATCCAAAATAACCAATAAGAGGCGCACAGGAATCAAGGCAAGATGCAAGTTCAAGTTAGTTCGAATACGATACAGATATCAAAAACGATTCAAGCAAGTGGATGAGATCCTAAAATTTTATCCTATCTTATTGCAGGCCTGTCCGGTCCCTAAGTTGAAACCGAACAATTTAGTCGTAGACCTGCATGGGCCACCACAAAAAACTATGTCACGCCCCAGTCCCAAAATGACGAGGGACTGAGCACGTGAGCAATGGCCAGCAGCACGCACTGATGGACAACCCAATTTAATGGATCCATCAGGGCATGCTTAAGCTGTAGTCTAGCAGTACTAAGTACAAGTCTCAGGTATTACTAATCTCATCCACCAAATAAACACAGATTAATTGCCAGAAATAATGCAATGGAATTAAATATGCAATATCAAATAAGGTTATCTCGGGAAACAATCCGAGAATTATTCTGTTACAATTAAGGAAACATAGACTGGAAATAAAATACTGAAAAGGAAATACTGTGTAGCTGAAGCCGGTGCTCAGGTGAAGTCTTCGGCCACTATCACGTCCTCGGTTCCGGGTTCTGCTCCAAGGAGTGCTCCTGTACCGTACACCTCGGGGTAGTTCTCTGCGGCTACACCTGGGGACATAGTCCATTCCAGGTCCTCAGGGGACATAACAAGGTACAGAAAATACAAGCCAAAACATATGCAGTACAGCAATAATGAAACAGCAGGGTAAATATGTAAACCAGCTAAGTGATATACAAGTGAGAGTTTTAGTCATACTCAGGCTGAGACTACTATAGGATCAGTGTCGTAGAAACCATAGCAGTATTTTCTCGAGGAGCTAGTAAGGAACCAAAGCTCTGAATCAGAGTCTAAGGCACCGCCAGATATAATTATTTATATTATATTATATTATATTCAGCCTTAATATGACAATACTCTCCCCACCCCATGTAATCTCACGTCACAGTTCCAGAAAATATCAGGTACAAGTCACGCAAGTTTGAACTAATGCAATGAGTCAGGCTAGAATCTAAGCATGTAAACTGGAAATGACATAAAAATGTAACCTATACGGGATCACCAGGTATATCTCAGGCAATTCCGTCACATGAAGAGTGTCAGGTGTCCTGGGTTAAGCAGTTAAACATGTTGCATAAGAATATACCAGAAATCAAGTAAAATACTATAACCAGGATTATCTGTGAATTGGCAAGCTTTACTGGCCCACTGATGTATAAACAAGTCCAGAAAATAACTAGCAAGCTGCAAGTTTTGGCAAGGTACACTTGCCTGTGGTTCCGGCTATGTTTGCAGTTCTGACTTCGGCGGGAATTGCAGGCGGTACTCCGGTTGCTGAAACAAACATCACCATCAGATCCAGAAAATATCAATCAGCTAAAAATGTCTGTCCTTGGGTCCAATTTGGAGACAAGGGCGAAAACGGCAGTTTCGGATCAAAACGGGGTCCACATGTGGGCCCGCTTTGCACCAAAAAATACGTCAGGGTCAAAGGTCTCCAAATTCACCAAACTTAGTTTCAACAGGTCAGGAACGATGATACGAACTCAACGGAACTTCCAGAATTGGATTCTGATGAGCCGAACACAAAATCGCCCGTCGAGCGGGGCCTGTGGGGCCCACGACACGCGATTTCGACAACGTTCTCAGAATTGAACCAAACTTGGGTCACAGGACCAGCGTATTGCTACGAGTCCGATGGCGCAAGTTTCGTCTCGATCCGACGTGTATACACAAAGTTAGGTCGAATTGCAGAAAGGTCGGATACGGGGCGATGTCCGCGGATACGCGTTGATCCCGGGATGCACGCACACCCGAATCAGCTTCCGCGAAATCCCACACGTCCGTATCGACGAGGCGCACATATCTGTGAAGACCGCGCGCGACCAAGTCGTCCCATTTGGCGGGGCGTACTCGGTTCCGGGGTGAAACAGGGTCTGGTTTTTCCTGTTTTTGGATCGCGGTGTGCGATCACCACAGGACGCGATGCCCCAAACAGTTTATCCGGGCACCGAGAGGGTCATACAGGCTTCGCAACGCAATTCACAGAATCGAAATCGGAGGTACAGGGTGCAAGATACGAGTACCTGAACGAGGCCCTTCGAAACTAGGGTTTTCCGTGTCCGACTCGTGTCCTGGACACGTGTCCACTGCTATGGCTAGGGTTTGGGGACTGTCCGAATTGTGGCCGGCCGGTGGCGGGTTGGGCGGCGTGGCCGGAGGGAGCCGTCGATCGAGCGGGGATGCGGGCGGAGCTAGGGGCGCTGGAGGGGAGATCCGACACCGGTGGTTGGGAGCAGAGGGAGGGACAGCGGGGTCGTCGGGCTCGAGCTCGGCGGCCGGGCAGGGGGTGGAGCTGGGAAGGAGGAGGTCGCGGAGGGGGCTGCTCGAGGCGGAGGGTGCTGGGCAGGGCTGACGTCGCGCCGGAGCTCGGGGGTCGTCGGACTCGGGGGTGGCCGGAGCGGCTAGGTTAGGGTGAGGGGAGGTTGAAGGAGGCGGGGAAGGGAGAGGGGTATTTATAGGGTGGCCATGGCGGGGGCTGGCCGGGGAAGTGGCGGGGAAGGCGGAGAAGACGTGGGGGTGAGGCCGGGTGCGGGCGGCGACGTGGCCGGAGCCACCGCCGGGATTCTCGGCACGCAGCGCGTGGGGGAAAGGGGATGGGGGTCCGGGTCGGGTTCGGGTTCGCGGGTTGGGCGGACCCGCCCGACCCGCTAGGGAGCTGGGCTGCTGGGCTGGGCTTCGGCCCACTGGGCCGGGCCGGAGAAAAGAAAAGAAAATAAATAATAATAATAATAGTAATGGTAATTAATTAATAAATATTTAAATAAATAAATTTAGGTGTTTTAAAAATAGGTCCGGGGCCCAATAAATTCCAGAAAAATTGCCCTAAGTCCAGTTTTTTATTTTACATCCAAAAATACTATTTTCATAATATTTTAATATTGTTTATTATCATTTAAAAATTATTGAATAATTAAAACCCTGTTTTTTAAATTACAGAAAATCCCAGAAAATTCCAGAAAATTGTGTAAAATCCAGTTTTTTAAAATTTTGAAAAATCAGGGGGTTTATAATATGTCAGTGGAAGAATACAACGCAAAATTTATTCGTCTGAGTCACTTTGCCCCAACCTTGATTTCGACAGAGGAAGAGAAAGCTGAGAAGTTCTTTGACGGACTGAAGTTCGAGCTCCAGAGGTTGATTGGATCGGTTGTACCTACATCTTATACCGACGTCCTTGCAGCAGCACGACGCATAGAGCGCGTCACTAGAAGGGAGTCAAATCTAAAGAGGCCAATCACATCAGCACCATCCAGGATATCACATGGGGATTCGGCAAAACGGTCCCAGAGGAGTATGCCAGAGAGGACAGCACACAGGGCCATATCTCTCCCTACTTGCCACCACTGCGGCAAGATAGGTCACATCGAGAGAGAATGCAGACGCAAGTTAGGACTATGCCTGGCTTGCGGATCCAACCAGCATCAAACCAGAGACTGCGCCGAGCGCAGAGAGGGAGCACCGAGACTAGCTTTACCTGCACCACGACCAACTTATCCAGCAGTAGGAGCACCGCAGACAGGAGTTGGAGGAGTCAGATCACCAGCCCCAAGAGGAAATCAGCAGAGACCACCCCTGGCGCCGCAGGCAGCTCTATTTCAGCAGGCTCAGCAACAGAGAGGCCAAGCTCAGGGACGAGGCCAGGCATTTACATTGGCTGTTGAGGAGGAAGCTACTGCAGGCGAAGTTATCGCAGGTACTATTTTAGTAGCTTCATTACCAGCTGTAGCTTTATTTGATTCTGGAGCATCGCATTCATTTATAGCAGCTAGCTTTGTAGCCACCCATAGAGTAGCTACCGCACCCCTTCCGAAGATGAAGAGGATTCTTACGGGAGGTAGAATTATCCTAGTTAGTGACGTCTGTAGATCATGTTCTGTAGTAGTCTGTGGAAGAGAGATGCGAGCTCAATTTCTAATCTTTTCTATGCCGGATTATGATATTGTACTTGGTATGGACTGGTTAAGTCAGTACCATGCGACTCTTGATTGCCGACTTGGACGGGTTATATTTAGACCGCCTGGACATCCAGAATTTGAGTTTCTTCGGGGAGCAGTAGAGCAAGGAGTTCAGCCTACTCTTAGGGTACTATCTGTAGAAGGGGAGACAGGTTACCCAAGAGTCATATCAGAATTTGTGGATGTATTTCCTGATGATCTTCCAGGTTTATCGCCTGATCGGGAAATAGAATTCACAATAGACTTAACTCCAGGAGCAGAGCCTATCACTTCATCAGTATATCGGCTAGCACCTAAGGAGTTGGTAGAGTCGAAGGAACATGTTGATGATCTTCTGGAGAAGGGTTTCATTCGGCCCAGTGTTTCGCCTTGGGGAGCACCCATATTATTTGTGCCAAAGAAGGATGGAACAGTACGGTTATGCATTGACTACATGGCACTAAATGTTGTGACCATCAAGAACAGGTATCCCTTACCGCGCATTGATGATTTATTCGATCAATTGAGTGGTGCTAAGGTATTCTCGAAGATTGACCTTAGATTCGGCTACCATTAGATCAAAGTAAGGAAGGAAGATATACCAAAGACAGCTTTCAGGACCAAGTATGGACATTATGAGTTCTTGGTAATGCCGTTTGGTTTAACCAATGCGCCAGCAGTGTTTATGAGTTTAATGAATAGAGTCTTTCATCAGTTCTTGGATAAATTTGTGGTTGTGTTCATTGACGACATTATGATATATTCCAAGAACCACGAAGAGCACGAGGAGCATCTCAGAATCGTGTTAGAGACCTTGAGACAGGAGAAGTTATATGCCAAACTCAGTAAGTGTAAGTTTTGTATGGATAAAGTGCCTTTCTTGGGACATATCATATCAGGAGAAGGACTTTCAGTTGATCCGGAGAAAGTTGCGGCAATAGAGACTTGGCCTACACCCACATCAGTTACAGAAGTGAGAAGTTTTCTCGGACTTGTGGGATATTACCGAAGGTTTGTAGAAAATTTCTCGAGGATTGCGGAGCCTATGACGAAGCTGACACGTAAAGACCAGGAGTTTATATGGACAGAAGACTGCCAGAAGGCTTTCGAAGAATTAAAGAGAAGATTAACAACAGCACCTGTCTTGACTATTTCTTCAGGGTCAGGAGGTTTTGTTGTTTACAGTGATGCATCAGGTAGTGGACTAAGATGTGTTTTAATGCAACATGGCAAAGTCATTGCTTATGCATCGAGACAGTTGAAGGTCCACGAGAAGAACTACCCAACTCACGATCTGGAGTTAGCAGCAATTATTTTTGTACTGAAGATTTGGAGGCACTATCTTTATGGGGAGAAGGTAGAAATCTTCACCGATCACAAGAGTCTGAAGTATGTATATACTCAGACGGAGCTTAACATGAGACAGAGACGTTGGCTTAAATTGATGGTAGATTTTGATATAGATCTGCAGTATCATCCGGGAAAGGCGAATATCGTAGCAGACGCTCTCAGCAGGAAGCCTACGACTTATTTCTTGGTGATGCAGCCCGAGTTATTAAGAGATCTACAGGAGCTTCAGATAGAGGTTATTTTACCATGACAGAATGGCTTGCTGGCTAATCTTGAAATTAACTCGTCACTTGTGGAAAGAATTAAAGAGGCATTGCCCACCGATGCTAGATTTCGAAGACTCAAAGAGAGGACAGAAGCAGACATGCAGACAGGACTTCGCATACACGAAGACGGGACATTGAGATTTGGAAATCGCCTGTATGTTCCAAATGGAGAATTGAGACAGGAGTTAATGACTGAAGCACATAGCTCTATGTACTCTGTTCACCCAGGAGGAACCAAGATGTACCGAGACTTCAGACAGTATTATTGGTGGCATGGAATGAAAAGTGAGATTGTAAGATTTGTGGCCAAATGCTTAGTCTGTCAGCAAGTAAAGGCCGAGCATCAGAGGACTGCAGGTATGTTACAGCCGCTTCCTATACCAGAATGGAAGTGGGAACATATCACGATGGATTTTGTCACAGGATTCCCAAGGAGCCCCAGCGAAAGAGATGCAGTATGGGTTATCGTGGATCGACTCACTAAATCGGCACACTTTTTGCCATTTAGAGTTGGACAGTCCACAGAGGTATTAGCCGACATGTATATGCGACAAATTATCAGATTACATGGAGTGCCGGTTAGTATTGTATCGGATCGAGATTCGAGATTTACATCTCATTTTTGGTGAAGCATGCAAGAGAGTCTGGGCACCAGACTCAAATTCAGCACAGCTTACCATCCACAGACATATGGCCAATCGGAGCGCACCATTCAGATCTTGGAGGATATGTTACGATCGTGTATGCTGGACTTTGGAGGATCTTGGGAAGATCATTTGTACTTAGTGGAGTTCTCCTACAATAACAGTTATCAGGCCAGCATTCAGATGGCACCATTCGAGGCATTATACGGAAGGAAGTGCAGATCGCCTATATGTTGGAGTGACGTTGGTGAACGTCAAATACTGGGTCCAGAATTGGTAACGCAGACAGTGGAGAAGGTAAAACAGATTCAGAATCATCTTCGAGCAGCTCAGGACAGACAGAAGCATTGGACTGATACGCACAGACGTCCCCTAGAGTTTAAAGAAGGAGAGCACGTATTCTTGAGGATTTCATCCACTCGAGGTACTATCAGATTCGGGAGCAGAGGCAAGTTGAGACCAAGGTACATCGGGCCATTTGATATTCTAGAGCGCATTGGTGAGGTGGCTTATCGTCTTGCATTACCTCCATCCTTAGAGGGAGTACATGACGTATTCCACGTCTCACAGCTGAGAAGGTACGTGACCGACCCAAGTCACGTAGTCGATCATTCAGAGATCGCAGTGGGCCCTAGCTTGAGATATGAAGAACAACCAGTTGGCATCCTAGACGTCAGTGAGAAGACATTGCGAGGACAGACAATCAGACTGGTTCGTGTAGCTTGGAAACATCATTCTCCTGGCGAATCGACCTGGGAACGGGAGGATAGTATGCGCCAGCGTTATCCTCACTTGTTCGAGGATGCAGTTGTAAACTAAGCAATCTTGTAATCACCATAGTTTTTCTTTAAGTAGCTTATTCTTTGATTGCGAGGACGCAATCCTCTTAAGGGGGGTAGATTGTAAACACCCTGATTTTTTAGAATAATTTTAAAATGATTTATTCCGAATTTTTGGTATTTTTCTGGAATTTAAAACGAAGGTGATTGTGATTTAAAGAATTTTAAGTATTGTTAATTGATGTTAAAATATTATGGAAATAATATTTTATGGTGTAAAATAGAAAACCAGACATGGGGTATTTTTCCGTGAATTTATTGGACTCCGAAAACGCGTTTAAGGTCCTAAAAGCTATTGGTTTTATAAACCGAACCAAATCTGAACCAATCCAAACCAAACCAAACCTGACTGAACCGAACCCAATCTGGCTGAACCAAAACCGCATATTGGGTCGGGTCGTGTCACGACCCGCACCCGAAAATCGGGCATGAGTCGTGGGTACGTCCAGCCTACGCCGCAGCATCGGCGGTAGAACGCTGTCTAGGTCAACTATCTAGATAATAATCTCACACAAAAATCGGGCATGACCTCTCCAAAAGGAGGGCAACCACACAAACAATATATATAATCTGCCAAGATCTCAACTCCAAACGGAGGAGCAATATCAAATGATAATCACAATATACTCAATCACGAATCTAAGCACGATAAGATAACACAGAGAGTCTAACAACTAAAAAGTCTAACCACCTCCAACTACTACAACAACCACAACATCAAATAATAATACAACAATATCCAAAATAATATACAACAAGGTCTCAATCCAAAACCGGAGACAAATCCGGTGCTAAAAACTAATAAAAACAACAACAAGATCCTAGTGATCCCGGCTACCAACCCGGAAATCACCTCCAAACTAGAGGGTCCCTGTCTGCACCATCGACAGGCTCAGGTCCATAAAACGTCGGACACCAATCCTCCGGATACTCTGAAAAATATGTCCAGTCAGGACTGGAGCAAGTACATCTCTAACAGCAGTTCCATTTAAATGATAAAAACTATAAAACAGTCATAGCAAGTAGCAAGAAGAATGAAGCAAGTATGAAACAGGAAATAAACATGTATCACTGGTGCATAAAGGTAAGGATGCAGGAATATCAGAAACAAGATAGTAGTAACTGCAATATACAGGAAATCTAAGCTAAGATCAAGTCCGTGCACATGAACGTGTAGTGAGTCCAGCATGAAAAACATGTAGTGAGTCAAGTCCAGAAACATGTAAGTGAGGCAAGTCAAGAAATGCATGAGAGTCCAGACTATAAAGAATGAACTCGGTGTCTTTGAAATACTTGTTTCGACATGTAAACGGCTAGGGGTAAGTACGGCTCACCGCGCACTGGGTGCACGGCTGCTATCATTCCAGATTAGACCAGAGGGAGTGATTCCTGATGATGCCAGATAGGAATGTTTACATGTCTACTCGAGTATTTCCCTGTCCCGACTAATACAAGTGGATCCAAGACCCGACACGCAAATCAAGATGAGTCCAGCCTGTACATGAGTGATGCCTGTAGTGATGCCTGTAGGTGATGCCAGTAGTGATTCCAGAATAGAGGCCAGAAACATGAAATGTACGTGTCGCAAGTAAATGAATCCAGAAATATCAATCAGTGTCTCGTGTTGTGCCAGAATAATCATATGATACTATACTAGAAGCTGAATCATAATAATCATCAGATAATGAAAACTATCAGAGAATGTACTCGCCTGACGTCCTGAGCAACTGGCGATCCGAACCGGTGTCGCAAGAACCTAATGCAAAAAGCAAGGTTAAACAGGGTTCTAATGAGTTAAACAGATATAAAATAATTAAAAATAGGCTTCTAGGGTCGTTCTAGGTCAAACGGGTCAAACCGGTGAAATCTGGGTCAAAAAGTCAACTCTGGGTCCAAAAAGTCAACTCTGGGTCAAAACTAGGTCAAAAGTTGACTTTGGCGGTCAACCGAGTCAACTACGGTCAAGTCTGGGTCAAACTAGGGTGCTCCTGAAATTCTAGGTCAAACCGAGGTCATTAAGCTAGAAAACTCACAAACTCGCCTCCTTGAGATACCGGGATACCCTCGGTATCCGATACCTCAACCTAGGCTACGCACCCCGCCTAAACCCGCTAAAACCTACGCTAGCACACGTAATTATATATATATAAATATATAAAAATCATTCCAAGACAAATCCTAGGCTATTGCTCAAAAACCCCGCTCGAAACCCAATACCTTAGTTATCTTAAGGTATTGAAATACCTTGGTATCTCAAGATATTGAGGTTTCGCTCTAAAACCCCTCTAACTAGCTATCTAGCTATTGAATATATACCTAGTTATTAATCTAGGCTAGATAATATATATATCTATCATATTTATATATATCTAAGTATGTATATACCTATGTATATATTTATCCACACACATTTACCCGATTACCCATATATACCTTACCCAACTCAAAATGCATATATATATACCTATCTAGATATCTATAGATATAGATATAACTATATGTATATAGATATCTATGCACTTAGGTAGATATATACCTAATACCTAGCTATCTATCTATCCATCTAACTATTATCTATCCATCTATAGATATATCTATCTATCTTATGTATCTAATTTAACTATCTAACTAGTTATTTACCTATCTATCTATCTATTAGTCTATCTAGTTAACTATCTATCTATCTATCAACTTATCTATCTACTTACCTATTTATCTATCAACTAACTAATACCTATCTATTTAATCTATCAATCTAACTAACTATCTAGCTAGTTATATATCTATCTATTCTATTTATATAGAAACATCTATCTATCTATGAATCTAGCTAGCTACCTATCTAACAATCTATAATATCTATCAATCTACTAATCTATCTATCTATTAAACCACTCTCCTTGCTACTGAACTCGCTGCTTGCTGCTGCTACTAGCGCTGCGAATACTAGCTGCTGCTGCTACTGTGCTTATCTGCTGCTGCTGCCACTGCTTTTGCTGCTGCTGCCACTGCTTTTGCTGCTACTGCACCTGCTTTTGCTGCTGCTGCCACTGCTTTTGCTGCTACTGCACCTGCTTTTGCTGCTGCTGCTGCTGCAGTTTTCTGCTGGCTCCCCCCCCTCCAACACAAACACACACACACACACACGCCTATACATATATATATCTATAACACTCTATATATATATACACACACATATATATACATATATCACTAGATATATATATATACACACACTTATAATCTAACACACACACACACTAACACACTCACAAACACACTAATACACACACACTTAAACACACACACATATACACAAACACATATCTCCATATACTCACATATATCTATATATATATATACACTAATATATATATCTATACATCTACGCACACACACACACTAACATATATACTAATATCTATATATCCTCACTCACACACACTCACTCACACTAGCACACACCCTCACACACACACTCTCACACACACTAGCACACACATAAACACTCATACATATATATACAAATATATATACATATATATAAACTCATATGTATATACCTATAAACACTCACTCACACTCACACACACTCACCTACACACTCACACAAGCACTCACTCACACACTCACCTACACACTCACACAAGCACTCACTCACACACTCACCTACACACTCACACAAGCACTCCCTAACACGCTCACAAACACATAACCACACATATATATATAAATATATATATAAAAACACACACACAATATATATATACACATATATATAAACAAACACAACACAACGCACACCACGCCCACAACGCCCACCAACGCACGCCCAACGACCCCGACACGCCCAAACACCCAAAAATATATAAAATATAACTCGAAACCTCTAGCACACACTCCCCGATACTAACCCAACGCGCGCACAAGCCCGAAACGAGGAAACCAAGTCGAAATGGCCGTTCGGTCATTTTGACGAACACGTGGTGCGCGGCTCGGAAAACCTCCTGAAACGCACACCAAACGAACTCGGAATCGGCCCAAAATTTACCCACGCGTCCTAAACGATGTCTAGATCCTAGAAAATGCGCTCCCGCGTCGATTCTAGGCCCGTGGCGGAAACGCACACGCACTTAGAATCGGCGACGACGAAAAGCCCCAATTTCGCCCGAAACGCCCGTTTCTCCGCGACGCGGCTTCCCGTGTCCGAACGGAGACACGCTCTCACCCTCACGACACCCGACAACGTCTACCTAGGTCCATCTAACCTAGGGCATCATCCAAAATTGGGCCAAATTCGGATTTCACCCGAAATCGACACAAAACCTAATGTCAAAGTCTCTAAACACTACCCAACTAGTTCCAACTTCCTCCCACGGGTAGCCTACGGGTCTAGGAAGGTTCTAAAATATTAATTACACTATAAAAGAGTAATTACAAGAGGAAATTTAGGGTTTACCTCTTGGGAGTTGGAATCCCAAGCCAAAATCTCCAAATCTCTCCAAATCCTCCAATCCAAGCTTCCAAGCTCCCAATCCAAGCTCCAACACAAAATCTAGGCTCTACCCACCTAGGTTAGGGAAAGATCTAGGGTTAGGGTTAACTTAGAGAAGAAGGAATGGAAGAAAGAAGAAGAAAAGTGGAAGAAAACTTACTTTGGAGGAAGAAGGAGAAGAAGAAGAAGTGGAGAAGAAGGAGAAGTGAAGAAGAAAAGGAAAATGAAAATGGGGGAGTGGGAGCTGCTGTGTTCGGTCTGGGAGGGGCTGAAATGGTCGGCCAAGGATAGTAAATAGGGGTTGCCAAGTTGGGAAATTACCAAAATGCCCTCCCGAAACTCGGTTTTGGGTTCCGGGTTCCAAATGCGCTCAAACTAGTTCCAAATCTCTCCAACTAACCTCCTAAAAATAAAATAAATATTCTAAGCCCCAAAATAATTCTCACAAGGGTGTGGGCTGGGTCGGACATGGGTCCACTAGGGTCTGACATGGGTCCAGGCTAGCCAAAATCCTAAAACAAACAATATAAAAATAATACAATCAATAATTAATTATAAATACAATTAATTAAAAATAATGCACAATTAACTAAATTAAAAATAAAAAAAAATACCCGGCTCTGGAAATGGGGTGGTGACAGGTCGGGTCGGATCCGAGCCAAACCCGACCCGGACCTGAAACCCGAGTGGAAACCCTAGCCCGCCGGATTTACTATAGACCGCCTATAAAATCTTTTCGATTTTCGTGCCCAGCCTCGGAAACCCTAGCTCCACCCCCGCCGTCATCTTCTCCGATCAGCCCTCCTCTTCCTCGCCGCGAGCCCAGCAACCAGACTCCCCAGCCCTAACTCCTCCACCCGGCTCCCCCATCTCCGCCGCACCCCCGCGACCTCGACGACATCTTCTCCTCCACCATGCCGCTGCCGCCAGGCCGCCGCACGACCCCCTCGCCAGTCGACGACCCTCGGCCGTCGACCTCCCCGCACAGAACCCTTCGACGAGCAGCGCCTCCGCCCTCCTCCCTTTCTTCTCCTCTCTACCTCCCTACCGTTCCCGACGAACATCCCCCTCGCCTCCGCCCTAGCCTCGCTGCCACCGCCCTTTCCCCTGTCGATCTCCTCCAACCACCGCGAAGCACCACCACCCTTCGCTCTCAGCCCTCTCCCCAACCAGCAGCCTCCTATCTCCGCCCGACTCCACCCTCCATCATCCTCCTCTCCGGCTCCACCCCAGCCGTCGACCCCCTTCCTCCTCCTCCTCTAAATGAACCAACCCTAGCCGCCTCACCTAGAACCCCGACGCCTAATTCCCCGTTCCGGCGGCTGTGCCACTTTCCCCCATCCGACCTCCACTGTCAGACTTTACCACCACCACCTCAACCGACTCCGACTCCACGCCGCTGCTCTCATCTCCTCTTTCCAGCAGCCCCGCTTCACCCGAGTCCGCCCCAGACCCCGACGGCCTCCTCCGCCCCAGACCCGACGGCATCCTCCTCCCCAGCCCCGGACACGGCAAACCCTAGCCGGGACTCACAGAGACTCGGACGCGTCCAGGACACGAAGGAGACACTCGGACCCAGGAAATCAGTCTTCACGGAGCGCTGTTCAGGTAGCATTTTCTCTCTCCCCGTAATTCCATTTTTGATTTCGTCAGTTGCGTCGCGTAGACTGTATGACCCTCTTGGTACCCGTGCAACCCGCTCGGTGCATCGCGTCCTGTGGTGATCGCAAACCGCGATCCAAAAACAGGAAAAACAATGCCCTGTTTCACCCCGAAACTGAGTACGCCCCGCCAAACGGGACGACTTGGTCACACGCGATCTTTACCGAAACGTGCGCGACGTTGATACGGTCGTGTGAGATTTCACAGAAGTCGATTCGGATGTGCGTGTACACCGAAATCAACGCGTATCCGTCGACAACGCCCCGTATCCGTCTATTCTGGAATACATCGTAACTTTGTGTACACATGTCGGATCGAGACGAAACTTGCGCCATCGGACTCATAGTAATACGCTGGTCCTGTGACCCAAGTTTGGTCCGATTCTGAGAACGTTGACAAAATTGTGTATCGTGGGCCCCACAGGCTCCACTTGACGGACGATTTTGTGATCGGCTCATCGGAATCCAATTCTGGAAGTTCCGTTGGGTTCGTATCATCGTTCCTGACTTGTTGACACTGAGTTTGGCAAATTTGGAGACCTTTGACCCTGACACGCTTTTCGGTGCAAAGTGGCCCACATGTGGACCCCGCTTTGGCCCAGAAATGTTATTTTTGCCCCTGTGTCCAAATGGGACTTAAGGACAGGCATTTCTAGCTATTTAATATCTTCTGAGACTGTTGGTGATGTTTATTACAGCTTTTGGAGGAGTACCCACAGGGTCCACTGATACAGGGACAGTTGTTGGTATTCAAGCACCAGGCAAGTGTACCTTGCCAAACTCTGCAGTATTGTTATATATTTTTCTTGCTTTATTTATATTGTTGTGCATGCTTAACCTAGGACCGTTTGACGTACTTAGCGTCCGATTATTAGTCGGGTGCCAACACCGTACGCGATGTTGTGTATTGTCATCTAGAGATGGACATTCGCGACCCCTTTACATTCTCGTACTTGTCTTATCAAGTACATTATGCCCAGGACACTTAACACCATTCATGAGACATAATCTTTCTGAGATATTCATGGTAATTCTGTATAGGATACTGGACTTGACAGAGATACTATATTCATAGATATTTATGACTCGTTGCATTAGCTATGATCGTGCGTGACTTGTACATGAGACGTTATGGACATGAGACGTGTGGTTACATTGGGTGGGAAGAGACACACAGGCTACAGGCTGATCATATATATAAACCCATATTATTGTGAGGTACAAGACTCTGAAGCCCGAGCTTGGCCCATTACTCATTATTACTGCTGCTACCGGCTCCCCGACACAGAGCTTGTAGTGGTTCAGCCTGAGTCCTAGTGCTTCTCTCATCTTGCATATCACTTAGCTGGTTATTTAGTACTTCCCTATTGTTTCATCTATTGCTGGAGAGACCCACAGGCTACAGGTTGACTATATTATGCCGGCTACTCAGTCTCCCGCTGAGCTAGACCACCTCATGATATCACTGCTACCGGCTCCCCTACACAGAGATTGTAGTTGTTTCCACCTGAGTACTATTGATGCTCTCTCTCTCTCTTGTATTTTACACAGATGATTACATACTTACCATATTATTCTCATTATTTGCTGCACTGCTTATATTTTGGCTTGTATATTTTCTGTACCTTGCTATGTCCCCTGAGGACCTGGATATGGATTATGTCCCCAGGATTTAAGGACGAGATCTATCCCGAGGTATACGGGACCGCAGCAAGAGCTGATCCAGGAGCTGTACCGACACCCGAGGACGAGGTGTTAGCTGAAGACTTTTCCTGAGCATCTATGTTTCATGCTCAGTATTTACTTTATTCAGTTATTTATATTTTAGTATGTTGAACCATTGTATCAGATATTTATCGGGTTATTCCCCGAAGCACTGTGTTGAGACTGGTTGATGATTTACATTTCTTATATTCTGTGGATCATATTTTATATCTTGTGTGGATGAGATTAGTTGTGCCTTGATTGTCGTAGACTTTGTTTTACAGCTTAAGTATGCCCTGATGGATCCATTAAATTGGGTTTGTCCATCGGTGCGTGCTGTTGGCCATTACCACGTATCTGGTCCCTCGGTATTTTGGGACTGGGACATGACAGTGTGACAATAAATTAGCAATTGATATTGCAAACAATCCAGTTCAGCATGATCGCTCCAAACATGTGGAGATTGATCGATTTTTCATCAAGGAGCAGCTGAATAGAATTTTTTTGACTTTGAGCTATGTGAAATCAGCGGAGCAGTTAGCTGATTGTTTAACTAAAGATTTAGGTCCTAGAGAGTTTGATACATTTTATAACAAGATGGGGATAATTGATATCTATCGTCCATCTTAATGGGGAGTGTTGAGTTATGGGGGACTTATTTAGTCCCACATCGGATAGAAAATAAGGAGGAGGCCAGCCTCCTCCTATATATATGTACTCCCTCTCTTGAAAGTAAATAAATTAATTATTTTCTCTCTATATCTTTAGTGATAGGAATCGAGTGTTCAAAAAGGTGACTTCAACTAAATTTACTTTTGGATGGACTTGAGGTCGTGTTTAAAAAATAATGGCAGATTGTCAATAGTTTCAATAATATTTTGTGAAATAGTTTACAAAAATAACATTATATTGACTTATGCCTACATTATCAACCGTGTAATATCTAAAATGGTTAATTCCACCCACAAGAGATGGAGCAGCGAGAAGTCCAACTCGAGCTACTTGCTGATAGAGGCACAAGATGTCATATTCCTCGACGGAGGCACGAGATGTCATATTCCTTAACGATTTTTTCTATGAAAGGTGAATGTACGCCAAGATTTATGATTTTACAACTTATCGAGATTCCTTTTATGGCATTAAATCCACCATCGGAGCCCTGTTATCCCAAAGTATGTGATAAACAATTTTTTCTAGCCTCGATGAGGAGTTAGGGACACTCATATATTACAGTTAAAAATTCTCTATCGAGTCTAAGAACAAATTATATACAAATCGCCTAAAATTAACCTCCAATATGTAAAATCTGGAACCTATCACAAAATTTCAAACACAATCTACCTCATTTGCATCAAATACATTTAAAGTTTGGAACTTTCTTACAAAATGTCCTAGAATTAGGGACTTCTGTGCAAAATCATCCGACATAGGAATTAAGAATCAAAGAAATCAACCAAAATAATATGTAAATCATACAGTTTCTTAGTCAGCTCAAGAGCACGAACGTGACAAAAGTGTAAGAGGTCATAGATATCGTCGGCAGAGACGCATGCGGACCTATCGAATCCATTCGAAACACGTTGAAGCCAGAGGAAAGAGAGGCTGGTACCACACTGCCGGCATCCCCGGAGCCTCCAAGTATCGTTCTTCTTCTCCCAGATGTTTTCGTGACAATTTTGCCATTGCGATTTAGGAAACCTTAGAGAGAGAAAAGAAAGAAATATTGAATTTTTAGGAAAAGAAAGAAAAAATACTATTGTTTCAAAATATTTATAAAAGTTGAGTTAATAGATGAGTAAATAATTTTTTATTTATAGATAATAACATTTTTAGATAAGAAAGTATTACACAAAAAAAGTAGTCATACTCTTTATATTTGAATTGTCTATAAATATAAATAACCGGCAGATCCTTTGGTCATTTATGGTCTTTTTGTTTGTTGTCTCAGTGTATTAATATATGTTGGTTGACATTATTTCGAAACTAAACTCAATATGATGTTTTTATATTTTATTCAGGTTTTTGACACTGTCACGCCCCAGTCCCAAAATATCGAGGGACTGGATACGTGGCAATGGCCAGCAGCACACACCGATGGACAAACCCAATTTAATGGATCCATCGGGACATACTTAAGCTGTATTACAACAATAATCAGGGTCTACTAATCTCATCCACAGAATGAATATAACAAGTAGTCAACATAAGGAAAATAAATCAACAACAATAATCATCAAATCACAAGTAATGTAATCGGGGAACAACTCGATAATCAAGTCTGATATAATTGTTCTTTAAACAAGAAAGTAAATAACCTCACTGACTGAGTATGGAAGAACATATACTCAGAAAAATCTATGACAATCACCTAGTCCTCGGTTCCTGGTTCTGCTCCAGTACCTGCTCCTGAACCTGCTTCTACTCCTGCTAAAGCACCTGTCCAGTAAACCTCGGAGTGGATCTCCTCTGCTAAACCTGGGGACATAATCCGGATTCAGGTCCTCAGGGGACATAGCAAGGTACAAGAAAGCTCAAGCCAAAATAAATGCAGTGCAGAAAATAGATGAGTAAACAGGGTAATACTAAATCACCAGCTAAGTGAAATACAATATGAGAGCATCACTAAAACTCAGGCTGAAACCACTACAAGCTCTGTGTCGGGGAGCCGGTAGCAGTAATAACAAGTAGTGGGCCAAGCTCGGGTTTAGATTCTTGAGCACCGCAATAATAGGGGTTTATATATATATGATCAGCCTGTAGCCTGTGTGTCTCTCCCCACCCAATGTAATCACACGTCTCATGTCCATGACACGCAAGATCAAGACTAATGCAGCAAGTCATAATAAGAACTAATATAATGTCTATGTCCATCCTGCATCCTATACAGAATCACCATGAATATCTCAGAAAGATTCTATTATCATGTATAGTGTCAAGTGTCCTGGATATATTGTACTTGATATGGCAAGTACGAGAATGTAAATGTCACGATATTCATCTCTAGTTGACTTTACACAAACTCGCGTACGGTGTTGGCACCCGACTATAATCGAAAGCTAAGTAAGTCAAACGGCCCTAGGTTTAAGCATGTACAACAATTTTAAATAAGTCAAAGAATATGTAACAAAGACTGCAAGTTGGCAAGGTACACTTGTCTGGGGTTCCGGCTCCAATTATGGCTCTGACTTTAGTGGAAATTGCAGGCAGTACTTCGGTTGCTGAAACAAACATCACCATCAGATCCAAAAAATATTAATCAGCTAGAAACGCCTGTCCTTGAGTCCAATTTGGAGACAAGGGCAAAAATGTCATTTCAGGGCAAAAACGGGATCCACATGTGGGCCGCTTTGCACCGAAAAATGTGTCAGGGTCAAAGGTCTCCAAATTCATCCAACTTAGTGTCAACAGGTCAGGAACGATGATACGAACCCAACGGAACTTCTAGAATTGGATTCCGATGAGCCGTTCTCAAAATCGCCCGTCGAGTGGAGCTTGTGGGGCCCACGACACGCGATTTTGTCAACGTTCTCAGAATCGAACCAAACTTGGCTCACAGGACCAGCGTATTGCTACGAGTTCGATGGCATAAGTTTTGTCTCGATCTGACGTGTGTACATTAAGTTACAATAAAATTCAGAAAAGTCGGATACGGGGCGGTGTCCGCGGATACGCGTTGATTCCGGTGTGCACGCACATCCGAATCAGCTTCTGCGAAATCTCGCACGTCCGTATCGACGACGCACACGTATCTGTGAAGACCGCACGCGACCAAGTTGTCCCGTTTGGCGGGGCGTACTCAGTTTCGGGGTGAAATAGGACGTTGTTTTTCCTGTTTTTGGATCGCGGTTCGCGATCGCCACAGGACGCGATGCACCGAGCGGGTTGCACGGGCATCGAAGGGGTCATGCAGGCTACGCGATGCAATAAACGGAAATGAAAACAGAACTACGAGGAGAAAGATATGAGTACCTGAACAGGGCTCCAGAAAACAGAAATCTCCGTGTCCAACTCGTGTCCGACACGTGTCATGGTACTGTTCACTCTAGGGCTAGGATTAGGGCTTCTGTGTCCGTGTCCGAGGCTTCTGATGGCCGACGGCGGTTGAGATGGCCGGAGGGAGGCCGGTGACGGCGAGTGCTGGAGGTGGCGGCGCGCTGGGAGGCGGCACAGGGGCTCGGGCGGCCGGCTGTTGCTGGCGGAGGCGGGGGAAGTGAAGGAGGAGGAGTAGGTGGAGCTGGTGGAGAGGGGTGAGGCCCGGAGCGGCCCGCTGTCACCGGGCGGCGCTCGTGGAGGTGTCGATTCCGGTGGACGACGCTGGGGTCGGTCAGGGCGGCTGTGCCCTGGCTGCTGCGGGAGACTCGAGTCGACCGGAGGCTGGGATGAGGCAGACTCGGGGCTGGCCTGTGGGTACTGGGGAGAGGAGGAAGGAGGAGAGGGTTCTGGCTGAGGGGTCGCACAGGCGGACCACCGGCGGAGGGTAGCGGAGAGGGGAGTGGCTCGCCGGAGAAGACGGAGTAGGGGAGGAAATCGGGTGGCCGGAGGGGTTTCAGGCGGAGGCTAGGGTTTAAATAGGCGGAGAGGGGAGACGACGGGGTGGCCGTTGCGAAGGCGAGGCGGTAGACGTTGCGGAGGAAGGGAAACGGAGCGGCGGGCGGTTACGCGGCGGCCGGAGGTGAAGCGCCGCCGTCGGTTACGCGGGGCTGAACGGCTGGGAGAGGAGAAGTTGCGGGCCGGGTCGGGCGAGTCTAGTGGGTCGGGTCTGACCCAGATCCGACCCGCTAAGGGGTTGGGTCGGTTCGGGTAGACCGGCCGGTCTGGGTCGGTTTATTTAGGTGAACCGGGTCTATTTAATTAGGTTTAATTAATCAAATAGATTTTATGACTTTAAAAATCCATCCGGGGTCCAATAAATTCTCGAAAAATTACCCTATGTCCGGTTTTCCATTTTACACTAGAAAATATTATTTCCATGATATTTTAATATTATTTAATAATATTTAAAAATCTTTTAATTACCAAATACTTTGATTTTAATTCTAGAAAATATAAGAAAATTACAGTAAATTGGGAAAAATTCTAAATTATAATTTCTTGAAAATCAGGGGGATTACAATCTACCCCCCTTATGAGAATTGTGTCCTCACAATCAAAGAATAACCGGTCAACAGAGATGACACGGTTGCAAATATTGTTCGAAGCACATCAAAATCAAGGAGAATCAAGGTTTAGAGTAACACCTAGGAAATTATTTTCTTAAGCATTAAAAGTTATAAAATTTTTCGAATGAAGGAAATCTAGAAAATTACAGTTTTAGAAAACCAGTTTTATCTCTTAAAAACTTATCAGGTTATCATTTATAATCATTCTAAGTTATTGGCAAGTTCAAAATAAATTATTAGGTTATCAATTATTAGCAATTTAAAACTGTCAGGTCAAGTCTAGGGTTACGAACTAGCAGGCACGAACTAAAGCAAATCTAGAAGCAGAAAACTATAAAAACTTACTCGTAATAGCTATTCCATGAATCTGTGCGTCCTCCAGAGTCATCACTGGAGCTTGTCCGCGTCCTCGCAGATGATTCCTCGGCTGCTGTTGGGCTTGCTGGAAGAGTGTGGCTTGTGGTGCCAAGGGTGGCCTCGGCTGATTTTCTCCTGGGGCATGTGGTAGAACTCCTTCAGCTTCCGTTTGCAGTATTTCTAATGCTGGAGAGGCTAGCCTCGGTGCTGGTAGTGCTTGTCTGTTTATCATCAGTGCTCTCTTTCGATGCTGAGGACAATCTTTGGCTAAGTGTTGGTTGGACGCGCAAATCAAGCATAATCCCAATTTACGTCTGCACTCGTTCTCAATGTGGCCTCTCTTGCGACAATTTTGACATATAGGCAGTACTTACGGAGATGCTTCTGGGGGTTGTTGCAGTTGAGACTTCTTTGCAATTTCTTCCTGTGGTGCTTCGACTGGTGCTGATGCGGCTGGTTGTTGAATCATCACTGCTTTCTCTCGACGTTCAGGGCAATCCCTTTTCGAATGCTTTTTGGATCCGCAAGCTAAATATCGTCCCAGTCTGCGTCGGCATTCTTTAGCGAAATGGCCTATCTTGCCACAATAGTGACAAGTAGGGAGGACTAGTACAAGTGGTGGATTCAGTTATGTTCGCTTTGCAACTCTTTCTTGTTGTGCTTGGTCTGGTGCTGTTGCATATGACCGCTTCTGGCTGGATTCGATCCTTGTGTTGCACTCCATGGGTCGTGTTGCAGCAAGAACGTTTTCTTCTAAGGTAGTTGTATTTGAGCTGATTAATCTCCGTAACTCCGAGCTAAATCTGTCGATGAACTTCTCCACTTGGTTTTGATGATCTTCTTGTTGAACCTTCTGATGGGATTGCATCATCGCGTAGAACATTCGAAACAGTTGTTGTTCGTCTATAGCCTGCCCTTGTGGAACGGTAGGCATCGGAGGAGCAAGCTGCGTTGATGGTGGAACGTCATCTTCCGAGATTTTCGAGGCATTCTGTCTTGCTGGACTGAGTTGTTGTGATGTTTGACCTTTATCCAATATTATCACTTCATCTTCGTGGTTAACCATAACATCTTGTGGTGCTGCTGGATGAGTCTCGTCGCCGGCTTGTGGATCCATAATTCTGCAACCAAAATAAACTATAAGAAGCACACAAGAATCAAGGCAGGATGCAAGTCAAGAAATTTAATTCGAATCCGATATAGATATCAAGAACGTTTTCAAGCAAGTGGATGAGATCCTAAAAACTTTATCCTATTCTTATTGCAGGCCTGTTTGGTCCCTAAGTTGAAACCGAACAATTTAGTCGTAGACCTGCATGGACCACCACAAAAACTATGTCACGCCCCAGTCCCAAAATATCGAGGGACTGGATACGTGGCAATGGCTAGCAGCACACACCGATGGACAAACCCAATTTAATGGATCCATCGGGGCATACTTAAGCTGTATTACAACAATAATCAGGGTCTACTAATCTCATCCACAGAATGAATATAACAAGTAGTCAACATAAGAAAAATAAATCATCAACAGTAATCATCAAATCACAAGTAATGTAATCGGGGAACAACCCGATAATCAAGTCTGATACAATTGTTCTTTAAACAAGAAAGTAAATAATCTCACTGACTGAGTATGGAAGAACATATACTCAGAAAAATCTATGGCAATCACCTAGTCCTCGGTTCCTGGTTCTGCTCCAGTACCTGCTCCTGAACCTGCTTCTACTCCTGCTAAAGCACCTGTCCTGTAAACCTCAGAGTGGATCTCCTCTGCTAAACCTGGGGACATAATTCGGATCCAAGTCCTCAGGGAACATAGCAAGGTACAAGAAAGCTCAAGCCAAAATAAATGCAGTGCAGAAAATAGATGAGTAAACAGGGTAATACTAAATCACCAGCTAAGTAAAATGCAATATGAGAGCATCACTAAAACTCAGGCTGAAACCACTACAAGCTCTGTGTCGGGGAGCCGGTAGCAGTAATAACAAGTAGTGGGCCAAGCTCGGGTTTAGAGTCTTGAGCACCGCAATAATAGGGGTTTATATATATATGATCAGCCTGTAGCCTGTGTGTCTCTCCCCACCCAATGTAATCACACGTCTCATGTCCATGACACGCAAGATCAAGACTAATGCAGCAAGTCATAATAAGAACTAATATAATGTCTATGTCCATCCTGCATCATATACAGAATCACCATGAATATCTCAGGAAGATTCTGTTATCATGTATAGTGTCAAGTGTCCTGGGTATATTGTACTTGATATGGCAAGTACGAGAATGTAAATGTCACGATTTCCATCTCTAGTTGACTTTACACAACCCCGCGTACGGTGTTGACATCCGACTATAATCGGAAGCTAAGTAAGTCAAACGGCCCTAGGTTTAAGCATGTACAACAATTTTAAATAAGTCAAAGAATATGTAACAAAGACTGCAAGTTGGCAAGGTACACTTGCCTGGGGTTCCGGCTCCAATTATGGCTCTGACTTCAGTGGAAATTGCAGGCAGTACTTCGGTTGCTGAAACAAATATCACCATCAGATCCAGAAAATATCAATCAGCTAGAAACGCCTGTCCTTGAGTCCAATTTGGAGACAAGGGTAAAAATGTCATTTCAGGGCAAAAATGGGGTCCACATGTGGGCCGCTTTGCACCAAAAAATGTGTCAGGGTCAAAGGTCTCCAAATTCATCCAACTTAGTGTCAACAGGTCAGGAACGATGATACGAACCCAACGGAACTTCCAGAATTGGATTCCGATGAGCCGTTCTCAAAATCGCCCGTCGAGTGGAGCTTGTGGGGCCCACGACATGCGATTTTGTCAACGTTCTCAGAATCGAACCAAACTTGGCTCACAGGACCAGCGTATTGCTACGAGTCCGATGGCATAAGTTTCGTCTCGATCCGACGTGTGTACATTAAGTTATAGTGAAATTCAGAAAAGTCGAATACGGGGCGGTGTCCGCGGATACGCGTTGATTCCGGTGTGCACGCACATCCGAATCAGCTTCTGCGAAATCCCGCACGTCCGTATCGACGACGCACACGTATCTGTGAAGACCGCACGCGACCAAGTTGTCCCGTTTGGCGGGGCGTACTCAGTTCCGGGGTGAAACAGGACGTTGGTTTTTCCTGTTTTTGGATCGCGGTTCGCGATCGCCACAGGACGCGATGCACCGAGCGGGTTGCACGGGCATCGAGGGGGTCATACAGGCTACGCGATGCAACAAACGGAAACGAAAACAGAACTACGAGGAGAAAGATATGAGTACCTGAACAGGGCTCCAGAAAACAGAAATCTCCGTGTCCAACTCGTGTCCGACACGTGTCAGGGTACTGTTCACTCTAGGGCTAGGGTTAGGGCTTCTGTGTCCGTGTCCGAGGCTTCTGATGGCCGACGGCGGCTGAGATGGCCGGAGGGAGGCCGGTGACTGCGAGTGCTGGAGGCGGCGGCGCGCGGGGAGGCGGCACAGGGGCTCGGGCTGCCGGCTGTTGCTGGCGGAGGCGGGGGAAGTGAAGGAGGAGGAGTAGGTGGAGCTGGTGGAGAGGGGTGAGGGCCGGAGCGGCCCGCTGTCACCGGGCGGCGCTCGTGGAGGTGTCGGTTCCGGTGGACGACGCTGGGGCCGGTCAGGGCGGCTGTGCCCTGGCTGCTGCGGGAGACTCGAGTCGACCGGAGGCTGGGACGAGGCGGACTCGGGGCTGGCCTGCGGGTACTGGGGAGAGGAGGAAGGAGGAGAGGGTTCCGGCTGAGGGGTCGCACAGGCGGACCACCGGCGGAGGGCAGCGGAGAGGGGAGTGGCTCGCCGGAGAAGACGGAGTAGGGGAGGAAATCGGGTGGCCGGAGGGGTTTCAGGCGGAGACTAGGGTTTAAATAGGCGGAGAGGGGAGACGACTGGGTGGCCGTTGCGGAGGCGAGGCGGTAGACGTTGCGGAGGAAGGGAAACGGATCGGTGGGCGGTTACGCGGCGGCCGGAGGCGAAGCGCCGCCGTCGGTTACGCGGGGCTGAACGGCTGGGAGAGGAGAAGTTGCGGGCCGGGTCTGACCCGGATCCGACCCGCTAAGGGGTTGGGCCGGTTCGGGTAGACCGGCCGGTCTGGGTCGGTTTATTTAGGTGAACCGGGTTTATTTAATTAGGTTTAATTAATCAAATAGATTTTATGACTTTAAAAATCCATCCGGGGTCCAATAAATTCCCGGAAAATTACCCTATGTCCGGTTTTCCATTTTACACTAGAAAATATTATTTTCATGATATTTTAATAATATTTAATAATATTTAAAAATCCTTTAATTACCAAATACTTTGATTTTAATTCCAGAAAATATAAGAAAATTACAGTAAATTGGAAAAAATTCTAAATTATAATTTCTTGAAAATCAGGGAGATTACAGACACAAGCACGAAATTTGAGTTCTTCGTGTTCTAAATATTTGTTTAGTCTTTTATCTTTTTTCGACAACACCGTCTAATTGGCCTTTTTTAACAGATGTGGCGAGCTTTGCATCAAATAAATGTTTGTATTTCTCTGACTATAATATCATTCAATTTGATATGGAATGTCAACAATTTTTGGGTTAGTGATCAAGAAGTTTGATCCAAGGGTCAGCAATGCAAGTTTTAAAAAATTACAGGGATTTTTTGCGTGTATGCTGAATTGCATGCATCTTGGAACCATTGTTTCCAATTTTCACTATTGTACATGCTGTTTTATATGTCTTTTGGGTCCACTGTTTTCAATTTCCATCATTTATCATTTATAAACGAAAAAAATAATACGCTCCCAGCCTCCCACCCTGGTTCGAACCGAGGTAGATGGGACGGGTGCCTCCCACCTTAGCTGTTTCGGTTAAAGATGATTGACATTGCAGTTGTGTTTGTTTTAAAATTAGAAGTAGCCTTAATCTAAAACTAAAAATAAAAGTAGCCTTATACTCAGGGCCGGTCCGGGGGTTGGATTGTCTTAGCCGGAGATAAATTTAATTTGTCTTTACCTTTGACTCAAAAAGAAGATATCAAAAAATTTGATAACGAGTAGGATTAGCAGTGGCGTCGAAGTCTCCGACTTTGAAAAATTTGTGAACGACCAGGACTTAGCTATGTCTAGAGCTCAGAGACGACGAAGATTTGACATAATCGAATGTTGCCAGCAAAAGTTTAGAGATGAAATTTTGGATAGAGTTTACAAAGAAATTAGTCCAATATATAATACTAATATGTAACGGTCTGAATTAATTCTCCTATTAATTCAGCCGTTACACAAAATAAAGAACGAACCTGGACACAATAACGGTTCAAAAACAATTTGTAACGGAAGAATTTAATTTTCTAACGTTCAGAAAATTAAATGAAAATGAAGAGGAGCAAAAAGAATTTTAGGGTCCCAACCCGAACCCGAAGAGGAAATCGAATCGACATTCGGCGCCCGCAGATGTGGGCGCGTACCCGCACCCGTTACGCGGGGCGAACCGAGCCGAGCAGGGCCGGGCGGCGGCGCGTGCGTGTGGCCCAAGGAGTTCCCCACACAACAACTTTAAGAGAGCAAAGAAGAGAAACTAATATATGTACGCAAGAAAGCTTTGGCCCATCCGATGTGGGACTAAAGAAAGGAAGAGGAAGCTTGAGCTTTTGAAAGCAAAGCAAAACCAACAGTTCGAACCGAGGTAGATGGGACGGATGCCTCCCACCTTAGCTGTTTGGGTTAAAGATGATTGACATTGCAGTTGTGTTTGTTTTAAAATTAGAAGTAGCCTTAATCTAAAAATAAAAATAAAAGTAGCCTTATACTCAGGGCCGGTCCGGGGGTTGGATTGTCTTAGCCGGAGATAAATTTAGTTTGTCTTTACCTTTGACTCAAAAAGAAGATATCAAAAAATTTGATAACGAGTAGGATTAGCAGTGGCGTCGAAGTCTTCGACTTTGACGATGTCGTGGAACTCAGATTCTGAGTTCCTCTCATTGAGCTACTCGGAAAATTTCCAATGGGAACTCAAAATATAAACTTGGTTGATTGATAGTTCAACTGACAGAGAGAAGTTGCGGTGGACCGCATGCTCAAGGTGGAATCTTAGGGGTTTAGGGTTGTCCAAATCTGATGGCTTGTTCGGCTTACCCTAGGGCCGGCCCTGCTTATACTGGGCTGATATATTGCTGTCAGACCCATGGGCCGTATCGGACACTCCGCCCAAAGCCACACCATCCGTCCGTCCGTCCTTCTTCTTCACCAAACTCTAGTTTTTTCTCCAGCCGCCATTACTCTTTCTTTCTGCTACCGAGAAGAGGAGAGAGAGAGAGAGAGAGAGAGAGAGAGCGAGAGAGAGCATGAAGACTTTCGATCCATGGCCGGTGTTCTTCAAGAGGGAGTTCAGAAGGAACTGGCCCTTCCTCGTCGGCTTCGCCATCACCGGCGCTATCATCACCAAGTTCACCGCCGGCCTTACTGGTACTTTTTTTGATTTTGCAGATCCAACCCTAATTTATTTATTATTACATCCACTCTCTAATCACATTTATCCCCCTCATTTTGTATCGTTTTTTCAGAGGAGGACGCCAAGAACTCGCGCTTTGTGCAGGAGCACAATAGGTTCTTATTCTCCCCCCTCCTGAAAACCCTTTGTATACATAAGTTTCTGGCACGAATTATGTATTGTCAATTGCTCAATTTAAGTAAATTTTCGATTTCGCCTCAAAATTAACGAACGGATTTCCATATATATATATATATATATATATATATATATATATATATATATATATATATATATATATATATATAACAACATGCTTGAATTTATCACGATTAGATATTGAAGAGTTTGTTCTGACAGATTGGATCTATCATTTGCAATTTATTTAAGTTGTAAGGATCTGTATTCCTCGGTAGCAAAATAATTCCAAAATAGGCATCGTTTCTGCCTCGTGTATATAGGTGCAGTGTCTGTGTTGTTGTGTCGGCATTGTGCCATCTTTGTCCATGCAAAACGGAAGTATTACCAAATTGCAAACATTGTACTAGTACTGGACCTCCTGGTTGAACTATATCGGCTCAAATTACGTGTTTTTCCCCTTTCTCGGCAGAAAAGAAGGAGCTCAGTGCTTCTGTTTGACGATTGGAGCATCATAAGGGATCTAGGACAACCTCATAATTTTTTTCATGAAATCCGATGGAGGGTTAACTATGAAGGAGGAAGTCTTGAGACATTACCCGGATCTCTTGCAGTATTCTTGTAGAATATATTGAATATAAAGGAAAAAAGGTTCTTGGTTTCCAATGGATTTGCTCACTATGGAGGTTGTCATCTCGCCACAAAGTTATCATGAAAAGAGAAGAGTAGGTGATTTCGGAAGGCCAATAGGCAATACTTTTATGCTTGAATTTCTTTTTAGTAGGCCATTAGCGATTTTGTCCAAACCTGAAGATGTAAATGGGTCAAGAAAGCTTCCAACCGCACGGTTGTTGGTTTCTCTACATGGCCTGTACACATGTTTGTGGATTGCTGTATTACTTTTGATATCTCATTTCTTGCTCAGTAATTTTTAAAACATATAGATGCCTGTAAGTGAAGGTTGACTCACAATTGAGGTTCATTAAAATCATATTGCACGGACAACAGCAGCATATTCAGAGCGGTGGTATTGGCTACATTGACTTGTAGATCGAGAACATAGACACATTTCCAAATGCTAAATGTACCGAGTATTCTGAAAATATGTGTATTCTAGGGAGACAAAACATGTATTGACAAGTAAAAAACTTGCCCACTTGCAAGGTGTTTGTTAGTAAGCAATCCAAGTGAGCAAGACTGAATGATAAGCCGTTAAATGTTCATATTCATATTTGAGCATTGTGCAAGTAATTAATGCGAGCTAAACAAAGAAAACAACCACTTATGCTTATTATAATCTATGAAAAATCAACAAGCAGAGACAGTAAGACGTCTCTCTCATACAACATAGGCAAAAGGAGTGAGGTCTATCACGCAGAGGCAACCAGAACTTGAATAATCCACCAGACAAGCCTATTAAGGGAATTAATTAAGCCTTTTATCTGGTGGTTGCTAAGAAGGCTTTTGACAATTCAGGATACCAACATAAGACTTGCAACTAGAAGGAACTGCAGTTGACTTATCTTGTTGTACCTGATGAAAAGTGAATGCTGCACATGACCTATGAAATGTGGACACTCCAAATCTGGTGTGTGCCCATGTTTGATATGCACGAGGCATGACACGGACACACAAAAACAAACCATGACACGCTAAAATTGGTATTGTTACTATTCTGGCGTCGATATTGAGCTGCGTTATATTCTCATTCATGCACATAGTGCTAGGGGAATAAAGCTTTGTTATTTCCACACGAGTGTTGCAAGACAGCTAGCCTAAATGGATAAATGAACCATTAGTAGGGATGAAGCATATGAAATTAAGGTGTTTTTTTTTTACTTAAGTCTAGAGAGAATGAATCAATTTTCGCATATAAGACACTTCTTAATGTAGCTAAATGTGTTTGCTCCAGAGCCTATTGAGATTGAGGCATGCTTCATGACCCAGAGACTTTTATGTGCCAAGAAATAAGGCAATATTTTTTTTTGAATGGAATTCGATGAAATGAATGGAACTCAAATGGAGATGTTTGAAAATATATTATTTTCTTCTTCTGTAGATTATTATTATTATTATTGCATTGGAAATGCCTGGATGCATATCATTAATGGAGATGCTTGAAACAATACTTGGATCCCCTAATTTTTCTGTAGAATATCTTTGGAATATGGTGGAAGCGCCTGCATGAATGCCCTCAATGGTTGGGTCATTGATAAAGTATTTATACTCACTGAACATGTGCCGACTCCTATCGTTCTTATCATGTTGGGAATGATTGGGAAATCTGATGATGGGAATATGGATATTTTGATAAGCAATTCTTGCATGCTGCTAAGCTTGACCTCATTGCTATATGGGAGCTGGCTTAGCTCTCGTAAGATGAAATCGGGATAGGAAACATAGTGGAATCAATTGTCAGCTTCTAGTTACTAACTGATTGGTTTTCTAGATGACGAATATACATTTGGTGCAGTGGGAGGGTGTTGATGTCTGTCAACTAGTTGGCAATTAGTAGCTCTCTACTCCCTACTCCCTAGTGAAGCTTGGTTCCGAACAGTTTTTGTAATAATTATGTATAATTTTATTAATGCACAAGGGAAAAATTGCCATTAAAACCCTTTGCTTAGTAGAATCAGAGACAAATTGTTATATTGAACAACCAATTTTACGCACTACAACATGAAGTGGACAATTGAAAATCTCCATTATCAAGCAACTTGAACGCCTAATTGAAGAAGTGAATATTATTCTTTGTATACACTTTGGTAATAATGAATCCAATAAAAATATGCTTGATGATTTTTAAGACTCGAGCAATTTTCTGACTTCTACCAACAGAAGCCAAACTTGAGCTGGATAGAAATATGGAGAAGTTGCCATCACCCACTAAGTCTCTCATCGCATCCATTGTTTAAAATGATTTGACTGTTGATTAAAGCAAACACGTGGCGGTGCCAAAAAGAAGCAGCCAGACAGCATACAACTGTCAGCTAGAGAAGCGAGAATATAGACACCTGTAGCCACTAGCTAGATCCTCTTTTATCTTATAAATAAAGCATGTGTACGTGTCCATATATGTTTTTATTTTATTTTTGAGTGTGTACATGTCTTGTAATGAAGTTAGTGTTTTAAGACGTGTCAATAGTGCGTGCCATATATTCATGCACCATGATACACATGTAAGATTAGTACTTGAACTATAAAATGAGCTCAATGCATTGTACACGGATCTTTCATCGGGAAAATAAAGAACTCATTTCCAACATCCTTCGCCTTTCTTGTTTGTTTATTTACTTGGAAGCATTATATATATTTTGGATTGTTTATTTGGTTTATTTGACAAATAAACAAGCTCCAAGCTTCAAATTATAGATCGTGCTTCAAAGCAAATAAACAAAGAAGGCGAATTAAACAAGCTCCAAAATGTAAACAATGCTTCAAAGCAAATAGACACAGAGTAAGGATAATAAGGATGCTGGAAATGAGTTTTTTTTTCTTTCGATAAAAGATCCTTGTAGACTGTAGTGAGCTCACTATATAGTTCAAGTACTAAGTTTACATGCGTGAAGCACATTATTGGCACATCTTAAAACACTAACTTCATTACAAAACACATACACACTAAAAAATAAAAACATACAGGGACACGTACACATGTTTTATTTATAATATAAAGATGAGCCCAACTGGTGGCTACATGTAGTAGGTACTTGATTGGAAATAATCAGAGTTGACCAAGGAAAACACAACTCAGTAATTATTGTTACTTTCTTATGATTTGAATAGTCCTAGATCAAAAAGTTTAGTGAGATATCCAGAATGTTGGTTGTATAAACTACTACTAGTTTAAGAAAGAAATAGCAATCAACAGTTCTACAGCATCACTGAGGGTCTTTCCAAATAGTCATAAAGTAGGAAAAAGGTTTAGAAATTTAGATATAAATGAGACAACCTGAAATCAAAATTAATATGGGAGTGTGATGTTCGATTCCATCGAGGAAAATTAAATGAATTGGACATCCCACTACAAATTAAGGAAGCCATTCATAATATGAATATCCATCCAAGGCTTTGAAAGTAGAGCTTAATTCTCTTGATGGATCTTCCTTCACCCGAACACAATAAATGATCCATTCTATATCTCTATCAGTGTAGTTAAAGGCGCGCCTTGCTCCTAGGCGTAGGGGCAGCGCCTCAGGGCACTCCAGGCGGGGTGCAACTCTTAAGGTTCACCTAAGGCGCGCCTAGGTGCGCCTTTTCCGAGCGTCTTAGAATAGCTAAGACGCGCCTTGAAAATCTTGTGAAAAAAAATAAAATGTTTATACTGTTTTTTTAACTGTTGTACTGTTTTTAGACTGTTTTTTAAACTGTTGTACTTTTTTTTTTACTGTTTTCTCTCACTCACTCAATTCAAAGTGATTGCAACCTAGACATGGAGAATTTGAAGCACACATGTTTATCAATATAGAAATCTGATGTATATATATATAATTTTTGCGCCTCGCGTCGCTCGGGCGTGCGCCTTAAGTGCGTCTTGAGCCTCGGGCGATTTGGGCCCTTTGCGCCTCGAGTGCGTCTTGTGCCTTTGACTACCTTGATCTCTATAAGAAACACCGTACCTTTACCCCTAAGAGGGTGTTTGGTTGCCTGTAAATGCTTTTACTGCAGCATTTTACACCAATTCCAGTGTTTGTTTCACTGTAATTGGTGTCATTTACTGCAGCAAAAACTGCAGTAAATATCCATTTTCTGCAGCATTTGTTGCAGCCAAAAGGCTGCAACTCTATTTACATCAGCAAATGCTGCAGGGGATTTCTATTAATAGGCAACAAAACAGCCCCCCTAATGGGTGTTGCAAGTATGTTTACGACTAGGAGGGTGCTTGGAGGCATTGTATCAGCTTGAATTAGTTATGCTCTCATTAGTCTCTGCAGAGGTTGAGGCATGCTTTATTACTTAGTCACTTCTATATGATTTCTGAAACAACTTAGCACTTTAAGAACACAGAACACAGAACACAGTTCAATTGACTTGATGAACTGTTAAGAGGTTGAGGGGAAAGAATTTTAAACACCACTTGGATCTCCCTAGTACTTTTCTAGGATTTGTAATTGAATATAAGCACCTGTGTGAATACCATTAATTATTGTCTAACCAGTGAGCTATGCTCAAAAGGGTATCCGTTAATCGTGTCACTCCACTTCCCATGGAGAGTGGAGTTTGGACGACAAGTAGAGTGCTGCAGTTCCATTCATTATTTTTAATCTACATAAGCCAAAGCCCAGGGCAATGACTGCCATGTCTTGGGCATAAAATCAAGATGTATTAGCTCTGCAATGATTAGTACTGTAGAACATACTGAATGTTTCATCAATTGCTTACACTTTTTTATTGCATTTTGGTCAAAAAAGAGGAGACATGGGGGATATAAATCACTTCCGCAAAAAATTTTATATCCTTAATTTTTTTTTTTCTGCTTTGACCCTGCATTGGTGAGAACCTCGTGGACTGGGGTGGTGTTGGGGGGGGGGGGGGGGGGGGGTGAAGAAGTGCGAACGGGCACCCTTTATCAAGAATTCTAGTTCTTACCCTCCTACCTGCTTCTAGATATTATTTTGTTATTTCCCTCTCATGTATGGACTTGCTATCATTCTGGATAAAACAGTCGAGTTGTCTCTACTCTATAGGCACTGGTAATTCTTCATAATTCCCATATTCTTAATTGAGGAGATCTACTCGCCGTATTTTGCTTGCAATAACTTCTCACCAGCAAGATTGTAGTTAAACTGCTTATTCCTTTTAAGAAGTTTCAATTGTCAGCCCATGTTTGGGATACCTGGAGGTGGTCATTGGATCAGGAAGTAAGGAAATGTTGACTTAGATGCATTATATGTAATATTGATTAGGAAATATTTACATATTAGATTTAGTTTGACCATGTTCATCCATACTAAGTATATATGGTAGCAACTGACATTCTCGTCTTTGTATTACTGTCATAAGTTAATAAGTCCCATTGTGATGTATCTGAATCCATTAGATGCATAAGTCATGACCATGGGGTTTCTTTCTCAATACTCACCACAATCCATTTAATTGGGCTTGTTTGTACATCTAAATATTTGATAAAGCATGTAAGCGGAAGAGTTCGAAGCTTAAGAAAAAGACCTTGCAAGGAAACATTTTCCTGTTATTTGATGTTGTCTGAATCATACTGTTAGACAGGTTCTTACTGACGGGTCATCTAAAAATGGACCAGTGATCCAAAAATTCGCTGGGATATGGTTATCCTGAATGAACTTTTTTTTTTCTAGTACAACAATGAAGCAACAATCCAACAACTTATGCACAAAGTCAGCACGTCGAGTCTCTATTCTAATGGTATGGCATGTATTTCCCGTAATTCAAATTATTGACGTGAGGACAAATTCATCTAACAAAAAGGGTGAGTAGTGGTTATGGTTTATCTGATATTTCAGTGTGGCGGGGACGACTGATTCATGTTTAGCTCAGCCAAGCCCTGGTGCAAGAGATTTTTCGAACTATGCATCTATTGCATGATCAGAGCTGCAGTAATTTTTCAGATAGAGACCAATGCCTTTAATCTAGATCAATCAGTTATTAGATGGAGTTCATCTACACGTGTTATTACTTATTTGCAGGATCGCATTGATAACCATTCTATATATTATTTACACGAGTCAAAAACAGATTCTTGGTTTCTACTCCGTTTTTCATGTAAAGTACCGTTTTTCATGTAAAGTACAATATAGTTTTTGATCTTCTATTAGGTTTACAAAAGAAACTGTAATATGCACGCCAGCACACTTTGTAGAAGATCAAAATGGGTTGGGCGTATAATCAGTGTGTTCATTAACATCTTTTAACCATAGTTTGCAACCATAGTTTGCAGTATCGGCCGAAGCCGATTCGTTACGGCAAATACTGATACGATTTGGCATATCCCGATACGATACTGACCAATACCTGATACTGACCGATACCGACATTATGGGACTCCTTTCCGGTCAATTTAGTAAAGAAATTTGAGCGGAAAAGACCAATGAACAAGGGTGTAAAAGCATAGCAAGGTTGTCAAAGCATGTAAAATAAGAAAACTTATCTATCATTTATAAACCAATTAGCAAGGGTGACTACTATTTCATTCAATTCCAAAACTACTAAGAAACAACACTGGAAATACTTAAAATTATGCCTAAATGTATAAATAAAATGTTAATAATTTATTAATACTTATTTGCTTTCCGATACCAAAATATCTGATGCTTCAATCCAAAACCGTCGTTACTGCCAATACTGTTGATCCCTATTCTCATAGGAATTGTCCGATACCGATACTACAGACCTTGCTTTTAACTAGCAGGGTCAGCCTGGTCATGCCCGTATCCTTATCTGCAACTTGTCGTGTCTGTACATTTGCAACATAGGTTGGTGGGTGAGACGTGCTGCTCATTTGACAGTTGGTGAAGACAAATGATTTTATCAGCACACACTGCAATTCATTTGCTGTACTCTTAATTTACTGGTTGGCTGACAACCACTGTTTTCTGTAGGTGATCTTTCTTGCAGCTGCTGATGCATTGCAAACCCTGATGACGCTGGCTCATCATCTCGTTTTATTTTACGTAAAAAAATCAAGACGTTATTTTGATAAACCAGTACATTTTTCATCGTTGTAAGCTTTTGATTTTCAAATAAAGGGGCAAACTTGTCATGCGACTAATCCCATGAAATGTATTTTTATTATTGAAGTCTGAGATTGGCTCATATAGCTCTTTGCACTGGTGTTGTATAGTGTTTGAGGGCTTTGTATGAGTGAGAGAGATTCATTTCCTTCAGTTCTTGAATGTTGATGATGCAAACTCTAGTCTCTACTTGTCCACTAGCAGCACTCTATAGAAAACTTGAATATACCTACTTCCTGGATGGTGGCTTACAGTTCTCATGTATACATAATATAAGGTTAAAGTCATTTGATGGTGTGATTTTTGATATGGATTTTGGCCACTTTCGCTCTCCAAATCCGCGAACCATACAACCCCTAGGTTAAAGACATTTGATGGGGTCTGATTGGCCTACGTCAAGCAATCTCTCCTTAGGACCAGGCCAGGACCAAACCATTCCTGTTTTAAAAGCTATTGGGTTAAGAAAGGAACTGGTTGTGTACTGATCATCTGTTGGTTATGCTTGTGGCGGAGGGTTTCAGTTTCATCTGGCTTGATTTAGTGTTCAGTTGATACTGTAACTTTGGTGTATTTATTCTCAGTACAATCAACCAAGTGTGATGTTTCCAGAGTAGTAGGTGGTGGTTTTCAGTTTGTACAACTTTCAAAGAGATGACAGGGTTTGTCCTGAGTTTGTAGAGTCGTTAGCAAACTCTCCTAATAATCTACCAACTCCTAAATCTAGTCCTTCACATATGCTTTCGGTGGAGAGGAGCACATGTTATTCATAAGGGCTTTCAAACTTTTTAAGTTTTAATTTCTCGAGAGTAAAAAGTTGCACTAACCGAAAAAACATATAAAAATACCATTTACTAGTCGGTTTCAGTTTTGTAGTAGTTATTCCTTGGTGGTCTCATTGCAGTTAATTTTTAACAACAAATCTTTCATGGTTCAAAAATGAACCGTCTAAGCCGTATGTATATCATCATCAATTAATTATTTAAAAAAAATTAATATTACGTAAAAAAATTATTGAAAAAAGTTAAATTTGTTATAAATAACAACACTACAAGGATTCGAACTCACCAACTAGAGAAATACCTTCCACCTTAATCATATGAGTTAGAAGATGTTTGTTTATAATTAGATAATATTATGTACCTAATCGTTTTCAAGACTCTTTATAAGACTCTTTATGAAAAGTAAAAATATATTCATAACTAATTATATTAAAATATAATCAATTATATAAATTTTTTTAATTAAAATAAAAAATATATAATAAATTTTAATTTAAATATATTTAAATATTTAAATAATTTTTTTATATTAATTTAGAAGAAGAAAATGATTTTACGTGCACCTGAATTTACTAGTAATATTAGCTAAGTCAGTTTCAGGATTTTTTTTTTTTCAAAACAAATACCATTAGCTATCACTTTTCGGTTTTGAAGCCAATTGCTACTGGGTTTGCTTGGTCAGTATGGCTCGCTCTCTTTTGGCTTTATTTAGAGATGCTTGGTAATGATGATATCAATTCACAGATCCATCCTCTTCTCTTAAGTTAATCCCCACACACATTGTTTGAAGAAAATAAACTTGACTCGCCTTCACAATATTATCTTTTCCTTTCGCTTGTGGGAGTTATTTTGGAAAGAGGAGAGGCTTAGTACAGATCAAGATCCAACCAAATTTGACTCGACAGAACTAATACAAATAAGGATACTGAACATACTATGAGAAAGATATATCGTAAAAAAATCACAAAATTATTTCATATATTCTGAAAAATGAAAATCGGGTACTTCACTATGTCCACATATTTGAGAATCAGTTACAAATGCTATCAGAACCCTGATTTGTCCAAACACCAAATTGACGAATACTAGGACACAAAATGTGCAGATTGGAAGAAATTGATGAATACTACCACACATTTATTTTGAAGAAACTAGAAATATATTTGTAAAAATATGCAGATTGCTGAAATAATTCCAAAACTTCTTCACCATAAAATGTTTGATGCTAGAGGCGATTATGCATCCTTCGGAACCCCGAGTCTCCTCCGGAAATCTTCCTCCATGAGAGGAAGCCCCTGGCGAAGCGTAACCTTAGGCTCCCATCCCAACAACTCCTTTGCCTTAGTAATGTCAGGTTTCCTTTGTCGTGGATCATCAGGTGTGTTCTCCACCTCTTTAATTGTAACCTTAGGGTCAATCAACTGTCCATTGAGTGCAGAAAAATTAGTTCACTCTCTCAAAGGATATTCTCATATTTATTCACTTGATACACAGAGACATTGGCAGATCCAGGATTATAATTTACTGGGGGGCACAATTATAAGGAAGTTCAAAAACAATACCTCCGAATTTTTTTGGGGGATATAATAATATAATATAATATTATATTAAATAGTACTATTTTCATACAATAAAGCATTACATCTCACAATTGCTCTCTACGACTTTTCATACTTTGAAAGCGTTTAACTACAACATCATTTGTTATACTACTATGCAACTCTTTTTCTATGAAGCATACTTTCTAAAAAAAATACTAAGTGTTTGAATTTTTTTAGTATTTGTTATATTCCAAAGTATGCTTCTAATTTGTAAATTAATTAAGAAGGAATTCAGGTGTTTGTTATATGTCTAAATATTTTTTCTAATTTTGCATACTTTAGAAGCATAAATTTAAAGTATGCAATAGTATGCTTCTATAGATTCTTTCTAATTTAAAATTCCAGCCAATAAATTGGAGTGCGATATATAATAAATACTAAAATTTGAAGAAAAAAATGTTTTTTTAGGTGGGGCTCAGGCCCCCAGTCCGTTGTGTGTGGATCCGCCACTGCCAGAGATACCAGGTAGAAAAAGACAAGGCGATAGCTTTTGTCTAGCAATTTTCAGAAAAGGACGAGTAATGCAAAAACTTACCTCCTTAACAGTTTGAGCAAGTTCCATCATTGTAAATTCACCTACACCATCAGAATCAGAAAATTAACAGACAGGAGAGACTGATTGTTTCTAAATCTTTTCCACCAGGAAAAGAGAAAAATTTAGAAAATCTTGGAATTGGCAATGAGAAGCATTGCCAATCGAAGGTCAAAAACGCAGATTAAGGTCATTTTAGAGCAAGTCAATTAGAAAGATGAAGCGCATCACTAGTTTCTCAATGAGCACTTCTCTCAAGCCAACAGAGGATGTGCTTGGTTATAAAGGTGAATATGTGTATCTGGTAATTTTAAATTTATTAACTTTTCTCACCATTTCTGAGACTCGGGCTATGTTTGGGTTGTGCTTAGAAAGTGAGGAAAAGGGAAGGAAAGTGAAACTTGATCCTATGTAAATGAGATCGCATATGTACATGAAACACTTTCACTTTGCTTTCATTTCCTTCACTTTTCACCGAACCAAACACATCCTTGCCTTGGGAAACACAACTATACAATCTTATCATACAAAACTCGTCTATATTTTGCCAGAAAAAAACTGGTAATTACCTGGGTTCCCTATGTTGATAGGACCAGTGTTTTCTCCTTCCATCAGCCGGATAAGACCATCAACCTTCACATTTCAAGAATGTTTATTACCACACGCTCAAGAAAAATGTAGCATCAAGGGGAATGGTACCATGGATAAGAAAAGAAACTTTCATTACCATGTCAGAAACATAGCAGAAACTTCTGGTTTGTGTTCCAGGTAATTGGACTGTTAGAGGTTCACCTCTGCACAGTAAAATATTGTTTGGAAAAAGGTCAGATGACAACAGAAAATTGGAGTTTTACATTATAAATCTAACTATTAGATATTGTTTATTCAAATTTATGTATTGGAAGCTCTTCTTTACTTTTGCAAATCTTGTAAGTTGAGGGAGAAAAAAAAATAGAATACATGAAGGGAAGATGAAATAATTGAAAATTTCCTTGCCTCAGTGCTTGAGCAATGAAGTTGCTGACCACACGTCCATCATCAATATTCATACGTGGTCCATAGGTGTTGAAAATCCTAGCAATTCGGATTTCTGGGACATAAGGTTAATTCCAAACATCAAATAGTAGTAGAAGCATGAACTTCTTCTAACAAGCAGAATCCTACAGAGAGGCGAGGAAATGCAAAATAAACCAAATGAATATCCAACTATTAAGGGAAAGGTTTTCACCTATGCCATGCTGCCTATGATAGTCAAACATTAAAGTTTCTGCCACTCGCTTACCCTCATCATAGCAACTCCTGACACCTACAATAAAATAAATAGCCTTTATACAGATAAACTCACATATAAATTATGAAATGAGATATTGTATATAAAAAAAAGATATGTGATGAGATGAATATTAAAATATTTATCAATTGATTTCCTTGATTCACTTCAACAAATTGATTTTTCTTTCTCTTAAACAGCAAAATATAGATCGATTTGTCCACAGTATTAAACCTACAACTAAAAATGATGCATCAACAACCATAGTGAAACAAATTGTAGTATGGACACGAAAGAGTACTTAGTATATAAGCAGTAGTTACTACGTTAGTATTTCAAAGAAGTCTTTTACATGTGAGGTGGAAATGATGCAAATATGACATTTGACATAGAAGGTAACAAGAAACACTGAGGACACATCATCCTAATTCCTATGTGGGATTTCACTTGTGCTGATTGAGTCATACCGATGGGATTAACATTGCCCCAATACTCCTCCTTCTGAGGGTGCTCAAGAGGATCACCATAAACCTCAGAAGTTGAGGTGAGCAAAATCCTGCAAGAGAAGAAAACACATATAAATGACACTTATATTCAAAATCATTTAATTCAACACAGAAAGCCTCATGCTTACCTTGCTCCAACACGCTTTGCAAGCCCCAACATGTTTAATGTGCCAATGACATTTGTCTTTATTGTCTGTTAAATAGTATACAAAATTAATATATATTTTCAATTATGCTGTGTAGTACAAACATATATACCAAAATATGGACATTATTGACTAATTTACCATAGTACAAGTATTAGCACAAAGACAAAAAGGAGAAATGAGGCATGAAGATAAAACCATAGCATAGAAGGTAGTAAGCTAAATGTAAGCTTAAAATGGCATTATGTTGCTCTAGTGAAAAGTCGGGCCTTTTGTCCAAGGGGTATAGGAAACAAGATAAAAATATGCTAGAGTTGCTGCTGATCAAAATTGATGAAGACATGCTTAGCAAGACCTGGGGAAGACAAGCCTCAAATGGTAAAAAGTTATGCATCTAAATTTTTATTGTATCTATGTAATATTATGGAGCTTCTAGTTGGGACATATCCCTCAATTACTGCCATCCTTTTCAATAACTTATGGTACGAGATGTAAATTATAATGATAAATTGACCATAACAATGCAAAGAAATAATACAGCATATATTGACTTGAAAAGGATTTTCTCATAATCTTTACTTTAGTAAACTATAATATCAAGAAAACATCAGATTACTCAAATGGTATGAGGAAATACCTTCACAGGGTTGTATTTATAGAAAATTGGAGAAGCTGGGCAAGCAAGATGATAGATCCGATCAACCTCTACCAGCAACGGTTCGGTGACATCTGGAAAAGAAGGGAGAGGAAATAAGACAATATGCACTTATCAAACTTATGATGCATTAACAAAAAAATAAAATAAAAATAAAAAATAAAAAATAAAAAGAGTGAATATAATAGAAATATCATTCTCCAAACAAGTGCCCATCATTCTTTTTTAAGAAGATAGATCATTTTTATATCTTGAAAAGACAGTTAACAACAGGGGTTAAATGAGTTCATTACATGGTTAGACTCTACTCCAATACTTGAAATTTCAAATTATATTTTACTGAATAAGGTAATTTAAAAATTTAAACAATATACCAGTATTCAAATATGTTATCACTCTAGCTCATCTAAAGATCATTGAAGCAAGGGGTACATATATATATAACTACGAGATAAATTCTTGTACAGAAAATTAGAAGTTTAAGGTCTGGATTCAAAATAGGGTAAATACCAGGAAACCCCCTGACGATTGGGGGGTTTAGGGGAATCCCCTTGTCGTTAAGTTTTTCAGATACTTCCCCCCTCCCATTAGATTTAAGTGATTTCTGTCACTTGGAAGTCATGTGCTGCGAACATGACCCTTCCAAATGACCTGATACTTCTGTCACAAATTCCCCACACCTTCTCCACGGACCATCGGGCGATGCGGGCGCCGCCACTCTATGCTGATCGACGAAGAAAAGCTGCCCTTGTCTCCCTCAACCAAGGAGGATGAGGGTTTGCCAGCCGACCTCTCTCCCTTGTGCTTTTCCGCTGCCAACCAGAGAGGAGCCCTTCTAATGCTTGTGTGCTCAATTGGCTGGGCCGATGGTACTGGCAAGCGACTAGTGCGGCGCCCGCACGAGTGGGTTGCTGGAATGGTTAAACAGAGCTCTCACAGACAATGGTGTCCTATTTTATTGGGTCTCCTCAGACCCGGATCTACAGTGTCAGCAGGTCTTGATCCCTGGAAATTGCTTGCATTATTCCTAATGTTTCGACTTAAATATTTTGAGATGATTAGACCAATTTCTAATAGTTGACTTATCATTCCATTTTTTCTTTATTTGTTTCAGACCTTTGACATTGCTGTCATTAACTGATTTATTCACTTTGTGGGAAGAATATGGTGAGCATTTCTGCTGGTAAGCTGGAATAACCCAAAAAAAGAGCTCTCACAGACGATGGTGTCATATTTTATTGGGTCTCCTCAGACCCGGTTCTACAGTGTCAGCAGGTCTTGATCCCTGGAAATTGCTTGCATTATTCCTAATGTTTCGACTTAAATATTTTGAGATGATTAAACCAATTTCTAATAGTTGACTTATCATTCCATTTTTTTATTTAAATTGTTTCAGACCTTTGACATTGCTGTCATTTAACTGATTTATTCACTTTGTGGGAAGAATATGGTGAGCATTTCTGCTGGTAAGTACTGGACTGCTGCTGTTACAACAATAAGAGATGCTTATATGTGGGATGGGAAGAAACATAAGGATGGGGCTCCTCTCACCACCAGATTACATGGTATTAAGCATGCTACTTCAGTATGTGTAGGTGAGCCACATCTATTTGGCTGTCTGTGCTCTTTATCATCCTCTATTTACCCCCAATTTGGCCATTGGACGTAAAAAAACAACTTCAGAAGACAAGGATGAATTAGAACTAGATGAAGATCTTCTATTCAACGATGTCATTGAAGACACGAACCCACCAGACATACAACAAAACGATGCAAGTTATAAGCCCGTGTCTAGTTCGAAAAGCCTATGATAAAAGGTTGAAGCAAAGTTCCTTGTGGAGCCATGAAATTCAATACAACTTCTTGAGATTGCTGATTCTCTAGAAGCTGACGAACTCAAAAAACATTGTGAGGTAGGCATTAGGGACTGTTATATGAATTCCTTTGTTGCTTCTAACCAAAAAATGTTCCCTCTTGCTATCTTGGCTTTAAGCACTGGCTATTTCTTTCCTCGATATTGCAACCTGGATTACATCTTCCTATTTCTAGCGTTTCGCCTGAAATTGTAGCAAAGCTTGAAAAAAATTATTGGATGCAAGGTCATCTGAATCTTGGAGCTGCCGGCCACCTTCCAACAGTTACTGCTAATTCTCATGCCATTATTTACAATGAAGAATAGGGGATGATGAGATTGGATCTCTTCTTTCCTCGATATCACAAGAAACCCATCAAAAGTTCTGGGGACAAAAGAATATACTTGTTCATTGGTACTGGGAATAACCGACTATGCGGGTGTCGCCACTAGCCGCTTGTCAGTCCCATCATCCCAGCCAATTGAGCACACAAGCATTATGCGGACTCCTCCCTGGTCGGCAACCGGGGAATGGCAAGCCCTCAACCTCCTTGGTTTACGGAGATGAGGATTGCTGCTCTTCGTCCATCAGCATGCAGGAGAGTGGCGGCGCATTGGTAGATGGTCGGTGGAGAATGAGGGGGAATTTTGGGAAAGAAGTATGGGGTATTTCCGTCATTTTGAATGGCCATGTGCGACACATGACTTCCAAGTGATGGAAATTACTTAAATCTAACGAGAGAGGGAAGTCTACGAAGAACTTAAGGGCAGGAGGGTTCCTTTAAACTCGCCAAATGGTAGGGAGGTTTTCGGGTATTTATGAAGTTCTTAAAATTTATGGACAATAGACATGTATTACAAGGGAATGATGTTACATTATCAGCAAGCCCTCCTAGTTATCACTTAAACATTGTTGTATGCTGTAGCTTAATCTTGGAAGATGGTAAATGTTAAGAACTAAAAATATTCCAAGTAAACTACCTACTGTATGTCTGGAATAATAAGATTACGGAAGCATATATGAGTACCATGTCGGATGAGCTCAAATCTTGGATGACCAATCCACTTGCTAAGGTTGTCCTTTGAACCAGTGAAATAGTTGTCAGCAACAATCACCTGGGAAACAAAGAAAGAAAAATAAAATAAATACATACTTTTAAACTGTTCAAATAGATCTTTTGACAAATCACATACAAGTGCAAGCACTGGGATATCTCATAAAATATTGGATCATACAAGAAAATTATATCAGATTATTATCTGCTCAAGAAGATAGGAATATGACCCATATAGTTGGAAAATGAATCATACATTAGTCACTTTTGGAGGATCTTTTATTAAATTACGATTTTCTTAAAAACATACTTGAAATGGTTGTTTTAGAAAATATTATGTAATATGGTACTTTCCATAGTCGAATTTAAGAACATAATCTTAACTAGATTCGGAAAACACGAATCTATGTCAAAATAAAGAAAAAAAGAAGGAAAAAGAGGAGGTTAATTTGGAATATGAATTTAGTGTGTTATTTGGAGTATGTCATTGTGTGCCAATATCAAGGGGGCGCTCCAAAACTAGTAATTTATACAATTTCTAAAAAAATTGAATTATGATATGGAGTGTCCCACTGTGGATGCTCTAAGGAAAACACACTCATCCTTTTGAGCTTTCAGAATGCAATCACAAAAACATCGCATTCTCGAGGATATTCTAAAGAAACCACATTCAACTTTGGAAATTATCCCATTTTTTGAAACATTTTCTCAAATTTGTCCAACTAGAACAAGAAGATCTCAAGCCTTTTCCTACCAAAATTACTTTTCTCCTACATGCACTCGAAAGAAGGTGTCGTGCCCGTGTGTGTCAGGTGTATTGGACACGACACTGATACAATTATAACACGCCAAGAATCTTGATGTGCTCGTGCACGTATTGTACGTGTTGTAATCGTTCGTGTAACACGTGATCTCTCTCGGGGGCGAATTTATATAGAATCCAAGGGGGACCAAGCGGCCAAGTCCCCCACCCCTTCCACCACCACCCCACCCCATACACACACATTTAAAAAAAAATTGTTGATTACTATATAGATTTTTCCTGCAATTTTAAAATATATATTAGTTTGACCACGCTGGCTCCGGTGGTAGCACTTTGGGCTTTTAAATGAAAGACATGAGTTCGAATCTCATCTCTGCTAAATGTTTTATTTTTGCTTCCTCTTTCGTATATTTTTTGTTATTGAAGTTCAATTAACATGGCAAATTTAAGGATAAGGATTTCTAATATGTAGTGTCATGGCCTCCCCAGGATTTTAATCCTGGCTCCGCTCATATCTTTCTCTTCACTTACATCCTCACTTACAATGTTGACATAGTATTTAGTACTTTCAATGCACAAACATAAAAAAAGAGGAGTATAAATAAACCTCATTCTTTTCATTCTCCATCAATCTGTCCACCAGGTGAGACCCAATGAATCCAGCTCCCCCACTAATCAAAATCCTCATATTCGACTGCCAAAATCACAACAAAACAATTTTAGCAAACAAAAGTAAAATCATAAAAATATCAGATCTATATATCAAAATAAAAATCATTTTGTACCTGAAAAAACTTGGAATTCCTCAGAGGTGATGGGTTCGGAGCCTTCTTCGTGCCGTTGGTCGAATCATTCGCCGCCATTATTCGGATCTTGCAAAAAGGAAAAAATAAATCAAGAAAAATGAATATATATTCTTAAAAAAAAACAAATGAATGGCGAACACTAGAAATGGAGACTCCAGTCCATAGATCGATCCAAGAAAGAGAAGAAGGAAAAAAAAAACCTAAAAATATATATTGACAAGGAATTCTTAGAATGATGGAATTATCCGTGTCTAGATCGAATTTCTTTTATAGGCCTGAACTACAAGGCACCAACCGAATAATTAAAAATAAAAGAACTTGAAGAACACGCATATTGAAAGTGAGAAAGCGATCGGTGAGCGAAATGAGTACCTTCTACCAAACTAAAATTCCCAGATCTATAATTCTTATCAGCCAAACTGTTCAAATGAGTATTATATAGAGGTTTAGAGAGGGGAGAGGGGTTATATAGAGGTTGGTTGAAGAAGGAATTAGGAGGGAGCATTATTTGATTTTGGACCTAAAATCGAATTGAACCGAATCGACTAATAGAATCGGTTTGGTTTAAAAAGAAATTGGTTCATTTTTTATTTATGAAAATAATATATTTTTTTATTCGGTTTCGGTTTCGATTTCGGTTTTCGGTTTCAGTCAAAAACTGAAAACCGATTATATATATATATATATATATATATTAACAAAAAAAGCGCAAATAAATTGAAAAATCCAATAAACCGAAAATCGAACCGATTTAATTCGGTTCGGTTTGGTTATGGGCTATTTCGGTTCGATTTCGGTTTTGATTATTTGGTTTTCGATCCAATTTGGTTTTCGGTTATTAGGTTCGGTTGTAACCGAATGTTCACCCCTAGAAGGAACTCGTGTATTGTATGGTTGTTAAAAATTTGTTTTTCTTCCAGAAAATTTGCTATACCAATAATATATTTAAATATATTAGAGAAAACGAAAGAAGCTTTGATAAGTTGAAAATAAAGAACGATTTCGCCAACATTGATGGTGAAATTTTGAAATGTTTGCGTTTGTTGAATTTTCGCCAACAACGTTGGCAAAATTTTGAAAATCTGTCTGATTTTATTTTTCGACCGCTCGGTCTTTCTAAGAGGTCGGTCTTTCTGAGAGGAGATGGTCAGTCTGAGGAGAGGTGAGGAGAGGGTTCAATATGGTGGGTGGTTGTAGTGCCCCGCTCCGCGTCGGCACTATGTACAAGAGATATCGATTTGCTGACTCAAAAATGATATCTTCCTTAAGAGCTCATTGTTGAAGCAGGAGATGACTGATCAAGGTGAGTGGACAGAAACTTCGTTCTCTGATTCTTGCACGCTTTAATAATGAATCTGAGTTTTTGAATACTTGTTTGCTTAAGAAGATAGTTTCATAAGAAGAATGATAGAACCCGTCTTTGCATGCTAATGAGAGAACTCACATACGTTGTCATTGAAACGAACTTGCCTGCTTAACTAAAGAGAACCTGAAATGCTTGTCTAAGAGTAAGAGATTGCATGAACATGTTTCACTGTCACTTGTGTTTCGAGAGAACTATATCGTGCTTGAACTTATTCAGAGAGAGCGGCTAGTCCGCACAGAGATATATGGTCTGCCGGTTCATCTCGTCTGCATCCTAGAGTTTATCTGATAGTGTTTCATGCATTCGCATTGGTCGGACAATGGCTATTGGTGAAGAGCTGAACCTTGGTCACGGCTGCTACCATGATAGTGAAGAGCAACCATGAGTCACAGCTGCTAATAACATCAGATAAATGAGTCATTGGTTAGCTGGATTACCGCTACCGATCATGAGTTTCTCGGGGACCGAAAAATATATAGATAGTTCATCATGTTGGCTTGATAGAGGATAGTTCCTAGATGGTGCATTGTCCCTAGAGTCTTTGAGTATAACTCACGAGACACGCTGCGCACACCCTGATAGTAGAACAATCGGCTTGCCTTGTGTGCTTGAATGAATCAAACATGAACTCTATTTTTAAAGATGTTTCCAAAAGAAATAATATGACTCCGTTCCTGTGCTGCATGTAACGAACATAGATAAAACTAGAAAGATCATTAATAATGTAATATTTTATAACATGATTACTTAGTGTTGGTTTTAGTGAATGTTGCTTCTGTTCAGTTGATTTTAGACTCACCGGTACTTTCTCCAAAGTGCTGACCCACCAACAGTTTGCTTGTTCACAGGTACTGGATCGTTCGAGGAAGCGATAGGCGTGCCTCATCCCCAAGACCCGAAAATCTGGTTTCGATGCCTTGAGCCGTATCGATTGCTTTGAGCTGCTTTTGTATAGAGGGATATAGTGTATGGAACGATCCCATTGTATTCAGAGAACCCTGTGCCTCAATTTGCCCCGTATACTCAGATGGATAAATGCTTGCAACACTGTCCCTCCGCTGCTTACTCGATTCGATGATAGCCACAACTTTAACGATGTTGCCTTGTGCAGGAGCAACCACAGGCTCGCACGGCATCACACCCCGGTAGTAGACTACTATACGCCCCGCGGGAGCGCCGAGGCGCGGTGATTCGCGCCCGGCGGGGGCGTTGTCGGGAGACCTTCGGGATCGGGGCGTGACAGTAGTGCTTGTTATTTATGTGACGAAGAGATCTCAATGGATGAGAATCAGATAAGTATAATATTTAATGTTATTATTTATGTAGTATATTTTGTAATAAAAAAAACAAACCACTTTTCACACCCACAATAAACCATTAAAAAAAACTTCCACAATAAACCAAATCAACAAACCACTAAACCAGAAAGAAAAACAAAATTTTTTTTTCGCTAGTGACGATGGAGAAATTCTGTGGAATTTTTAAATTTTTGCAAGAAATGGTGGTAAAATTTGCAATATTAAAATTTTTGCCATCCATGTTGGCGAATTGTTTCACTCCACTAAATTTAGCAATTTTTTTTGTTTTGTCTAAAATATTTATATATTATCGCTACAAAAAAATTTCTGCTTTTTTTTACTTTGGGTCTTTAAACAATTATGAAATTTGTATTTTGCTTCCCATAATCAATCTAATTAGTATTTGAATTTTGGATCGACAGTTGACTCGACTAATTAAATCAATTATAAAGATCCAAATACAAATTTCACGACTTAATCGAACCCAAAGTCTAAAAAAAATCCAAAAAATATATGCTATGGTTGTAACCAACTTTAATTCAAAAAATATATTATGGGAGACTAATTTGGATTTAAGTACCTTATTTTGACATTTTTGCATGTTTAAAGTTTGCAATTAACTACCCCCTTTAGTCCCGGTAATAAAATATATGTAAATGTGTACCAAAAGGGTTTGTCATTGCCCTGGTCCCATATGCCACATAAACAATGAACATAGGCAAGAGGGTTAGGTATGATCGTTTCTGACATTCGAAAGTGTCACACCCGTTTCCAGATTTGGTATTCTTGAATTTGTGATATTTAAAATTTTTCTCTATAGATGTATTCATGCTATATTTACATGTTGGTTCATGTTAAATACGTTGTACTTATTTAATTGTATTCCTGTTTATTATGGGAGACTACCCGAGACCAGTAGTGAATACCTTGGCAATTGCCATGGACCCATGCTAGGACTCGTATATAGGATGGATACCAGACCCGGTTCACTCTTGGAACTACTAAGTCTATTTTGGATGATTGAGATTTGGTTGGAGAGTGTCATGACTTAATCCTAGGGCTAACCTCATTCTCCACTTGGTATTTATATGTGGTTTTCTCTCTCCTCTCTCATTCTTCCTCATTTTTTGTGAACCCCCTCAACCAGATTTCAGTATTTTAAAATTATTTTTTTAGCTAATTAAAATTATTGCAACTTTTTAAATATTATTTTGCTTACATATCCTATTATTTGTGCACCTGTCCTTCACATAATTAATTAGAGCATTACACTAGCTGTAATTCTCAAACAAAGTTCACATACCTGTCCTAGACATGTTAGACTATTTTTCTAAATTTTGTACAACTCCCAGATGCTTTATTTTGAGCCTCGTTTGAGACGCACAAATATCGTTGTAAAAGTTCGTATTTAGTTCCTATTTAATTTTCTGCTTTTTACCCATCTCTGTACCCCTAGAGATTTGAGGACCAGTAGGCACCTGTTTTGCCCAAACAAAAATACGATAATATTCTAGACTGAATATACTACAATTAGTGTATTGACACCGTAGAAAAATTATGATCCTAACTGCCCCTAAATAATTAGTGAACATCGTGCGCAGTATTTATTAAATAATAAATACGGTGACCCGTATCACCTAAGAACCAGGCCCTGCCCCTGCCCAGACTCACCCCCACACCCCCAGGGCACTCCCCCAGTTTTTTCCCTCATTTCTGTGAATTTTAGTAATTTTAGGAATCAGGTGATTTTCCAGATAAATTGCGTAATTACGCAAAATACCAATTTTAGGACCTATTTGCAATTTATTAATTTACAGGGGTTTTTCTGCAAAATTTCCTGTGAGGTGTCACCTCCCTATTGGCTGGTGAACGTGCACCGTACACGTGTCAGCGGGACCCACCATAAATATCTGAAAATATCAGCCAAGATATTTTAAGGTATTAAATTACCTAAATACCCTTAACTATTCATCCTATTTACAAACCTACCCCCAACCCTAATTCCTATATATACTCCCCCCCCCTTCACCCGAACTCCCCATCCTTCCACCCTCAGCCACCCCCATCTCCGACCCCTAGCCCTCAGCCTCGCCACCCCCTGGCCTCCTCCCCGGCCACCGGACCACCACCCTAGCCTCCGCCACCCGCCGCCAGCCTCGGCCACACCACCATCACCAACAACAGCAACAGCACTACCCCCACCACCCGACCGCCCCTAACCACCCCCTCCGGCCGTCTTGGTCCACCACCACCACCACCATCTGCTTCGCCATCCTCCCCTCCGCCGAACCACCACCTTCCCGCCGTCCCACGGCCACCGCCCCGGCCGCCAGCCTCCCCGCAACTCCTCCCCGACCATCCGACCACAACCCGAGTCGACCCACCCCGACCTTCCTAACCACCACCACCGCCACCACAGACCTCCGCCACCACCACGACCACCTCCGCCGACCTCTCCTCCTCCACCCCGACACCCTGAGCCGCCTCCACCACCACCGCAACCGCCGCCGGAGCTGCTGCAGCTACCGCTACTACTGCTGTTGCTAACTGCAGCTGCTGCTGCAGTTACTGTTCCGGCCGGCCGCCGTCGGCTCCGCCGCCGTCCTCCTGCCGGCGGCAAGCCCAGTGGGCCCCCTGTCAGATAGGTATACCCCCCCACCCTCTCTGTACGTATATACATATATATAGGTATATGTATGTATATGTGTATATATATAATAGTATAAATATGTATATTTATTTATATATATGTTTATATATATATATATTATAATATATAATATATATTATAATTTATATTACTATATATATACAGTATATTTATACAGTATACATATATTATTATTATATATTTAATATGTATTTAATATATATATTTATATATATATCTCTATGTATATTTATACATATATATTATATATATAATGTATTATATATTATATATATAATGTATTATATATTTATATATATATTATGTATTATATAATTATTATCATATTTACAATAAATATATATACAGTGTATATATATTTATTATATGTATTATGCATTTTTTTATTATTATTTAAATATGCATTTATTTCATATATATATGTATATATATATATTTATGTATATACTTAAATGTATAATTTATATATAACATATTACTATTATTATTATTATATATTACAGTATATTATATGTACAATACTATTTATATATATACTAAATACTATATATATATATATATATATATATATATATATATATATATATATATATATATATATATATATATATATATATATATATATATATATATATATATAGTATTACTATCATATATTATATGTATATATATGTTTTTTTTATTTGTTTATATATATATATATACATATATTTTCATATATGTATATAATCTATATGTATTATATAATATACATGTAAACATATTATTTATATATATTTAATATTCAGATCATATATATATATATATATATATATATATATATATATATATATATATATATATATATATATATATATATATATATATATATATATTTATTTATGTATATATGTATATATATTGTATTATATCTATATATATGAGCTATATATATATAAGTATATTTATATATATATATATCCTGCTTTATATTATATATATATATATATATATATATATATATATATATATATATATATATATATATTAATACATATATAATTATGTAGTATGTAACATATATATAACATATGTATTTTTCTCCTTGCATTTATATATATTATATATACTTATATATATGTGTTATATATATATAAGCTATATTTAAAAACAAGTATATTTATATATATATATTTCTTTAAATCTTATATGTACATATATTTACATTACTACATATATATATATTATGTAGTACATAAAATATATATAGCATATATATATATTTTATTATTTCTTCTTACATTTTGTATATATATAAATATATAAGTACTTATATTTATTTATCTCTATAAGTATTTATGATGTGTAATATTATTATATATTATTATGTCTTAATACTATATATGTATTAATACATATATATTATTATGTATTTATTTTCATAAGTATAAATGCTATATATATATTATATATAGGACTTTACATGCATCTATATTTAAAAGGTATTTAATGTACGCTTTATGTAAATTATATTTACAAACCCTGTATGTCCTAAACAAAATACACCTGCAACACAGTCAGTGACCCCTAGTCACAGGGCCCCTCAGACTTGACTGCAAGAACAGGTTCTTGGTGCTTCCAGCACAAAGGAGTAGGCAAGTATACCTTGCCAAGTTTTTACTGTTTAAATATTAAACTGTTGAATGTTATTGTTAGTAAATTTCATATGACAGTAAGTATCTGAGACCGCCTCGGGTACCGTCAACATGCACGTTGACGCGTAGTGTAATTAACCTAGTCTTTACAGACTTACCATCAACTGTGAGGTTATCCTAATATCCTCTTAGACCCTGACACGGGTACACGCAACAAGGTTGCACTTCATTTTGGGATGCAAGTTTACGTAGTTGATTAGCTACCAGTACGTACGACGTGCATCACGGATTAGAATAAAGTCAGGAGAGCTACGACTTGGCATTAGTTACATTGGGCGGGGAGAACGACTAAAAGACGTATGGGACACCCACCTCTTTATCCCGATACCGCACTCGACGGAGTGATACGGCTGTTATATATATATTCCGGTGACCATGCTCCTCGGAGATGGTGTATTGCATAGTGCCCTTGAACGGGGGCATATGTGACATATATTAGCCAGTCACTACGGATTGGTGAATTACGTCAGCATATGTCTAGCCACACTTTTCCATACGTACTAGGTTGTCTCAAATTGCATTCACCTAGATGGCTAGCACACCCTGTTATTTATTCAGTATTCATATACATGACATGCTTTTCTGTATCTTGTTACGTCCCACTGAGGACCTGGTTTCCTGCCAGGTTTAGATGAGACACTCTACCCCACAGTACATAGACCTGGACAGGAGACTGGAGATGTCCCTGAGAAACAGTTAGAGGAGATGCCATCAGAGTCTGCCTGAGTACACTGGAGTTGGAGCTACATATTTCGAGGACGATGCACTAGATATCTTATTTTGCTTATCTTTTGTAGTGGGTTTGTTCCCACCAGATATTATCTGATCTGTATTATGACATTTCAGACTTAGCTATATATATAATCAGCACTATTTTTCATATTTCATGATATTCCTGTGGATGAGATAGATTTACCTATATTTAGACTTGTAGTATTTTAGGACAGCGTAGCACATCACTTTGGGTCCATTAAATTGGGTAATCCCTTAGTGACGTGTCAGCTGGCCAATGCCACGTGGCCTAGTTCCATATATTTTTGGGACTGGGGCGTGACATTTTTACTTCCCTTATTTCTTCTTCTTCCTTCCCTCAAGAGCTACACTTGACCGAAATCCTAGTCCTAGTCCTAGACTTGGTTCTAGGAAGGTGTTTGTTACTATACCAAGGCAAGTACATCTTGCTCAAAGTGGTGAAGCCATAATTTTTTGAATTTTTATATATATGTTATTTTAAAAATGTATTTGATAGAAAATATTCTCCTTGAGTTGCTAATCATATTTAGTTCTTGGAGTTTTGGATTTTGATGTATAGATTTTTGTAGATACGAGTTTCAAGTTTAGGATTTCTATATGTTCTATGAGTTTTTCTTGGTTTTGATCTACTAAAATTTAGTATTTTCGAAAACTAGTTGTTCCTTATGTTAGAGCATTTTATTTCGAGAATTTTGTCTTTTGTTTCACTTGATTCAGAGTTAAAATGAAGTTTTTATGAAGATTTTTTTTTGATTTTTGGAGCTTTTTTCTCCATGGCTGAACTTGTTGTCTGGAGAAGACGAAGTTCGCATGCTGCCAGTGAGCATATGCGACTGAGAGTGCTATACGGCCCGAGAGGGTTATGCGGCCTGAACTCTTTCCGCATACTGACAACATGCATCCAACTTGTTGGACGCATGACTACTGTTTACACAAGTGTTCTTGAACACCTTGTGCTTTCACTCACTGAACGAATGAGAAATTCGCTAAGTCCTAGAGAACTCCATGCGGCATCGAACTCCATGCGGCCACTATTTTCTTGGACGCATGGCTCTGAACCGTTGGCACTTTTGTTGGTTTTGTCTTTTTCTCTCTGACACACTTTATTGCAACAGTCACTTTTTGTCACATCACTGACACTTCATTAATTTCTGTCACTTCGACACTTGTTCCAGAGTAGAATTTTGTTAGGAGCATGCAGCTAGCTTGTCCATGCTGCCAGCGCATTCATGCGGCCAGTTGCTCATGTGCCTGATCAGTGCATGAGGCCTGACCCATGCGGCAATCCATGCGTGCACTTCTCATGCGCGTATGAAATCCTATACGACCCTAGTAATATATGTACACATTCCATGTTTTCTTGGGTTTAATTATTTTAGTTGGAATGTTTCTTATCGTACCCTATGTGGTTGATCGTGGTTTCTTGTCTGTGTTATTCTAAGAAAGAGTGGACTTAGTAAACAAACTGTGCTAGACCAGGCTATATGCTAGAACTGACTATGTGCATAGTATGATTATATGTTGTAGTGGACCATGTGGCAACCCAGAGTAAACTCAAATTAGTAGATTAAATTATTCTTGTTCGTCGGATAGAGTGAGGGGAGTGGTTCTGCTCGGGAGACGATCTGCAATCCCGGTCCTTGTTTGGTTTAAGGATTGTGGATCTGCTTCAGAGTAGTTCACACTTTTTTTCTTACGCACGTTCGACGGCAAAGTCATTAATTCGAGGAGTTCACATCATAAATTTAGACTTTGAATTGATTGGTAGTCGAAGTAGCTGATTTGAGGAGATTATATCCTGACCAAGTGTCCCCATGTGATAAGACTCATATGACCAACTGTAAGTTTGGTGATTGGACTCGAATACTGTATCTGTGCTGATACCACTATTGTCTGATAATTATTTATGACTTAATGTGCGCCGAGGTGCGACACATACTGTCACGTGTTAAGTGATTATATTTGGGTTGTGCATCAAGAATGCCTCCAAATTTTTGAACGTGTGATATTATAAATATATACATCGTTTCCCCAGCACGGGCATAATAAGCGAGTCAACTATTAAAGCGTGGCTAGGATATTGATTGTATGAATATTGCATACACGCTCGGGTGAATCCAGATTTGACTTCCATAGATTTGTATCTAGCGTGTCCGTACTTTGTATAACATCTTAAGTAAAATTCTCATGTGACCACGTCTTGAGATTTCAACAACAACATAAGGCTAATTAGGTAACTAAAAGTGGTAGTAACATTGGGAGGGAACGGTATCCCGAGATTATGCCAACGAATCTTCCCACATAGATTCATTCTAAGTGCGATGTGGGCTGGCCACCATAGATACTGTATATCATTTGCCTTAGTGGAGTGTAGTATATGACTATTCTTATGCCGAGCCACTGTTTCACTATAGGAACACTGGAATCGCTACTACTATATTTTTAGCGCGGTGGCCCTACGGGGGACTGGTGCATCCTGCAAGTGCCTATTTTATTTATTTGGTTCAGTTAGCTCATGTTCGGCAATATCGTGATCTGAGGATACTTATTATATATTTTCTGAGATAACTCAGACTCCACATAACTAGCCGTAGAATTGATTGGCTGATCTAACATAGTATGTGCTGGTAGTCTAGGAACCTGAACTATTGTGGTGCGACGGTTCAACCCTTGTCCTTGTTTGGTTTTAGGGTTGTGCCAATGTGTCACAATAGGTCATGTACCAAAGCTGCATATTATATCTATATCTTATCTTGTATTATGGCATGTGTGCTCTGGATTGTTATTGATGTGTTATATCTTCGTCGTATTCATAATTGGTTAGTCGTACCCTGTCTCAGAGTAGTGCGACACCTCTTGTCCTTATTTGGTTGTAGGGGTGTCCTACTGCTCCGATGAAAGGTCATACGCTTGCCGTTGTGGCACAGACTTTCCTATTTTATGTACTTTATTAGTTTTTACTTTATTTACTTGTGCTCCTTTGTGGTACTTGCTATTGGGACCTGACTATGCTGGTTTTGTTTGGCCAGGTTTAGTAACAGAGCCCGAGGATCCTGTCCTGTATCATCTATGGCGCACACCAGGAGGATGTACGCCGAGGAACTTGAGTGTGTTTCTTCTTCCCCCACTATGAGTATCATTTTGTATTACCTTTTGGCGTTTAGCCAACGACACTTGTTAGTCGGCTCATCTGGACGTTAGTTACTCTACATGATTGTATATTATTCAGACCATGATTGACTTACAGTCATGTGCTCTTGGCAATGTACTAGTATACCATCCTGTATAACTAGTTTCATGATTATTCTGATAAAGCGTCTGGGACGCCTAACTGCTTTATCTTACATGCTCATTCTTACTGTTTCTTGGTTGATGATTGAGACATAGAGATCCCTGACCCTAGGTGACTTGATTGTAGTATGCACCCCCTTATCTTTAGACAACCTTAGCACATTGCAGGTTACTTCGATATTCCGTAAGGTATGGTTGGCTGAGTCACTCCCCCGCTCTCCAGTATTCTGATTCTGGGGCGTGACAGAAAGTCCATGTGCAAATACTAAAAAAAGATTTTTTTTAATTATTCAAAATAAAAGAAACTTTTTCTGACATTCTATGGATTATGTTAGTTCACATTAAAAAATAGGATGGCATAAATTGTCACGTCCCAACTCCGTGAAGTCGATAATTGTCCCCCGAGCGTGATGCCATGCGTGCCTAGGTTGTGCAACGCACAAGGCAAGAATGTGTATTTTTGATAATTTATTTGAAACACAGAGTATAAGTCACATTTGCAGCATAAATCTTGAGACACATATTTGAATAGAAAGAAACATCTTTTCATTCATAACTTGAAATATATTACATTGATATGAAGTACATTGCTTATGCCGTATCGGCTACATAGCTTGAAATAACAAAAAGAACAAACAAGCTATAATAAATAATACTTGTTGTTCCATACATTACACCCTTCGTATAGATGGTTATAAAATGCCTTTAAAATGAATTGGACTTCATCTATACTTCAAAATAGGAAGAGCTTCACGTCGTCTCTTTGATCTTCAGCTTCGGCTTAGTACCGTGCGCCCTCTGCGTTCCCGACATCTAAGATATTGGGTATCGGTACGCCCACTTGTACCGGTGAGCAGGACGTGCCCACTCGTCTAAACCGACGCTTCTTATTAAAGGGACACATGCATTGAATATTATCTTGCTATCAGGAACTAGAGTGAATTTGCAGTTCATATCATATGAACATTTGAAAGCAGTAAATTGAGATATATAACGCAGCATCGATGATAGCTTATTCATCCAACGCGCACATTCCTGCACTGAAACATAGAATACTTACCCCCTGCACAAGACAATATATTAGCATTAGTACTATCTTATATGCTGTCATTGGTGATAATTAATAAAGCCACAATAATGGACTATTTTAAGTCATTTAGGTGATAGTCTCTTAGTTGAGTTGTGAGCCCTCTGGAGGTCCCGCAATGCCCCGCGCCTTAGCACGTTCCATAATTTCCTCCTAGGTTGATTCGGTTCCGGTGCCCCAGATACCATTTCAAGAAATCAATAATCCTGTGCGCAAGTTGTCCATGACCATGCAAATGCTTGAACAGTTTATCTATGGTGCATATGCATGACATGAAGCAGATTTAAGTAGTATTATTTATGAACTCATGCACTGATTCAATCTTTCCTCCAAGTCGTATGTTCTGATTTGGCAGACCCGTAGGCACCAAATATTCCGAGGCACCATGCCACAATCGATGTTTCTAATATCATATTTTCTTTCAACAGTTCCGTGGTTCAAACCATAACTGCCGGCTTTGTGAGACTCGTCTCACTATTTTCTTATTCGTATCCAGTATATATGTACCATTATATATATTTGTTGTATATTTTTTCTGTGCATTTTTTTTGGATTTTATAGACTGCTTTAATGCGATTTTTGGATTATGGGTGGTGACTCAGCCTTCCCCTATTTAAACCCCTCCCTTTCTCTCTCTTTTTCACTCACTCGCTTTTCTTCTCTTTCTTTTTCTTTCTCTCCTTCCCTCCGCTCCCCTGACCGTGAGCCAAGGCCGGCCATAGACCCCCTCTCCCTAGGTAGTAGTGGTAGCAGAGATAGTGGTGTGGGTTTAGGCAAGTACAGTTTGCCAAGGATGAAGAACTTGTTAAACTTTATTTTATAGCTTTCTTGCATATTTATTTTTGCTTATATATATTGTGTGTTCTTGAGTTTAGGTGTTATTGAGTTTTTTTTGGTTTTCATCTCTAAAAACTTGTTGTTTTCGAAAACTTGTTGTTCTATGTTGAAGAGAATTTGATTCTAAGTGGTTTAGAACTTTAACTTGCTGGATTTGAACTCCAAATGAGGTTCCCATGGAGAAACCAAACCTTGGATTTCAGAGCTTTTTCATGGACGAACTTGCATTTGGAGAAGATGAAGTTCATGCGCAAGGAGGGCATACGGAAGAAGCTCCTTGACGCATCCCTAGAGCATGCACGTATCTTGTTATGCGCATGACTGACTTGGCCCATGCGCTATGCATCCCATGTTCCATATACTCCATGCGCCACATATATCCTATGCGTCGATGTCACTTGTTAGTAGGAGTTTACTTTTATGGTACTTTCTTGTTATTTGTTGGCTTGTTCTTTGTTTGGCATATTTTCAGGAATATCAATAAATGCAAGTTTTCCTTGAAAAGACTTTAAACTAACTGTTGTATTCACTTGAACATGGATTGTAGTTACACTGTTAATCATAAACTCCTGATTTTGGATACCTGATATGTACTGATACTCCTGATAGTGGCTCGACGAAGCGCACTTCTAATATGCTAGAATTTTGGAAACAAAATTATTTGAATTATTAAGATAACTTTTCGTGGTTGATTGCTTGTCCCTATCCTGAATGTACTTGTCAAGCTCCAGTCCACTCTTGCATCATGTCTAAGATAAATTTATGAGCACCACGGTAAAAAATTCTTGATAAATTGTCTAAGTTAATAACTAGAATAATAATCTAGAAAGCATCTAAAGAGATTTTCTGGCTACATGCAATCCCGGTATCCCAGCGACACTTGATGGATTTGGAGCTCTGCGTCGTGAGGGGCAAACTTCTAGCACGTCGTCGAGTGTTGCATTACCTGTGTCACGCCCCGATTTCGCCCAATCGATAATCGTCCCCCGGGCGTGATGCCGTGCACGCGTAGGGCGCGCGTGCACAAGGCCTAGGCATAATGATGATCTTTAGAACATATGCAACATAGTACGCAAATAAGATAACACACATTGAGGCATAGAAAAGTTTTCTCTTTATTGATAATGAACATCTGTTTACAGACTCTTGACCCAAAACGATAAGGATGCCACACAGGCTTACAACTTGGATACAAAATGAGATAGCCGTTCCATATATTACATCCTTTACTAGAATTTAAAACATAAAACACCTTGGGTGCGAGTCAACACCATCGTCTTGTGGCTTCCCAAAAGTGAGAGCGAGCTCCTTGCTTCTTATGTACTGGAGCTACCAAAAGTCACGTCACGAAAGCGTCTTGATTCAGGAAGGGGGTTGGAGAAAGCTTCAGCTCCTCGCCGCGTCGCCTTGGCTCGGAGAACCTGCTGCAACGAGGGTCAGTACTTCAAAAAGTACCGGTGAGGGCGAGCTAACCCAACTTAACCAAAATCTACAACGAGTTCATATGAGCATGCAACATTTATTTTCATGTGATCTATCTACCTTGGCTTAGATAAATTCTTCGCATAAGATAGAGTAAAATAACATAACCAAATGTGCCACTGCTCGGTGACTTTACCTGTACCGTCTGAGCCACCTGTACAAAACTTACCATGACCTTCCCTGCCACGAAGACATAGTTAGTCTGCACAGTTTAAATATACATAACAATCACTTGGTTGGACTTGGGATGGGTCGGCTGCCATTCCGCCTCGGGTAGCTAGCCCTTAGCGGACGCACGGACCTATCCAAATGCTAGGACTACACTAGCAAATTGTTCTACCCGGGGCGAAGCGGTCCCGGTGCCCCGGCGACCGTTCGTAGAACGATATCCCTTGTATACAAGTTGTCCAAAACCATACCACCGCAACCAACTAAGTTATCACATGAAACACAAATCCAAGCAAATACAAGCAAGTGAACATAGTGTAGTTTTCCATAGTCTATGCTACTTGTGTAAGGATCACATTTTCCTTCCCATTATGCACCATACCATGAATAGTTATAGATAAATGAATCTAACTACAACTTAACATAGAAATGGTTATGACATATGACGGGCACGCACGTTATAGTGTGATCGTTCAGAACAATTTCCATATGACAAGCATTATTGGTGTTTCAAGCCTACTTCTTTTCTATTTTGGCTCAGTCATATGTGTTTTAGTATCGTTTGATCGGGATAAACAATGAGTCAATCTATTTAGAATGCAGACTTGGAAGAAGGGAGCTAATCGAAATAAAGCCACTCACAAGTTAGGGAAGTAGGAGAGAAAGGAAGAACTTTAAGACTCCGCACGAGCGTCGTCTACCCGATCACCTGCACGCACCAACAGATGATCAATATCCCCTGCTTCGGTCTTCGAGGTTTGATATAAAATTACGAGATCCTAAGAACGAAAACAATGAAATCCATCGAAATCGTTCAAGAAAACGCAAGTCATAAAACCAACAAAAAGCAACCAAGCGACACGAAAACGGGCAAGAAACCAACGCAACGGAAAGGCCCCTCTCGACTCTGCCGCCGAGTCCATCCTTGAGGCATGATCCGTTGAATATGGGACCTGATTCCGAAGAAACCAATCCATAACGAGGAAAGGATCTTGATTCAATCTGTCCCGTTCGGACGGTCTTAAGTGTTTTTTGGCCGCGCTCCCCGAATAAGGGGAACGGGGCATTACATCATAACCATCCAAAAGAAAGTTTCGTCCCGAAACTTAGGAATAGAACCTAGCGCTAAGGAATAATAAGGGAAACCTTTCCCTCATCTCAGATTCGATTTCCCACGTCGATTCTTCGACCGCATGGTTCCGCCACAGAACGCGCACTAACGATACTGCCCGATTCCGTAACTGCTTTTCCTTACGTTCTAATATCTGCACGGGTTCTTCGGCGTACGACAAGTCCGCCTGCAGATCTAACTGACCCAAGTCTACCACATGGTTCGGATCGTGCACATACTTTCTTAGCTGAGACACATAAAAAATATCGTGCACATCTGATAGGGCTGGCGACAAAGCAATTTGATAAGCAACTGAAGTGACTCGTTTGAGAATTTTGAACGGGCCAACAAATCTTGGACTTAACTTCCCTTTTATCCCGAATCTCGTCACACCACGCATGGGAGAGACTTTTAGGAATACATGGTCCCCCTCTAGGAATTCAAGAGGGCGGCGACGAACATCGACATAGCTCTTTTGCCGACTTTGTGCTACTTTTAACCGTTCTCGAATCAGCCTAACCTTTTGTACTGTTTGTTCAACCAGTTCTGGCCCAAGGATTTGCCTCTCCCCAACTTCATCCCAGCAGATCGGTGACCTACACTTCCGCCCATACAATGCCTCATACGGAGCTATCTTGATGCTAGACTGATAACTGTTGTTGTAAGCAAATTCGGCTAGCGGCAGGATGCCGTCCCAACTTGACTTGTAATCGATTACGCAGAGGCACAGCATATCTTCTAGTACCTGATTCACCCGTTCTGTCTGGCCATCGGTTTGAGGATGGTAGGCTGAGCTGAATTTTAACTTGGTCCCCATCGACGACTGAAGGTTTTTCCAGAAACGTGAGACGAACTGTCCGTCCCGATCTGATACTATGGAAACTGGCACTCCGTGCAGCCGGACTATCTCCTCAAGGTAGGTCTGGGCAAGGCGATCGGCGCCCCAAGTACTTTTAATGGCAATAAAGTGTGCAGACTTGGTTAACCGATCGACGATGACCCAGATTGCGTCGTTCCCCCGTTGCGTCCTTGGCAGACCAACAATAAAGTCCATGCTGATGTGCTCCCACTTCCATTCCGGGATAGCAAAATTTTGCATTTCTCCGCCCGGCCTCTGATGCTCTGCTTTCACCCTCTGACAGGTTATGCATTACGACACAAAGAGTGCTACATCTTTCTTCATGCCGTGCCACCAGAAGACAGTACGAAGGTTCTTATACATTTTCGTGCTCCCGGGATGGATCGCATAGGCTGCATAATGTGCTTCCGTGAGGATTTCCTTTCTGAGTTCAGAATCATTGGGGACGCATAGCCTTTCCTTCACTCGTAACACCCCATTCTCATCTACTACAAAGTCTTTCGCCTTCCCCGCTTGGACCTGCTCTCGCATTTTTCGGAGGAATGGATCGTCTCTTTGAGTAGATGTGACTCTCTTTATCAGATTGGGTACAAATCGCATCTGAGCAACCCGCGCGCCACGATAACGAATTCTGAGTTCGATGCCCATTTCTTCTAACTCCCTTCGTAACCTGCGATCGACAGACAGAGATCCCGCAAAGACCCAACTCAACGCATCTGCTACCACATTTCCCTTACCAGGTGTGTAGTCTATCGTCAAGTCGTAATCCTTTATCAATTCTAGCCAGTGCTGCTGTCGGAGGTTCAGATCTGCTTGGGTGAATAAGTACTTTAAACTTTTGTGGTCGATATAGATTCGACAAGGCACCCCATAAAGGTAGTGTCGCCACAATTTTAACTCGAACACAATTGCTGCCAGTTCTAAATCATGCGTGGGATAATTCTTCTCGTGCTTTCTCAGCTGTCTGGATGCATAGGCTATCATTCTGTCTCGCTGCATAAATACACACCCTAAGCCCTGCCCTGAAGCGTCACTGAAGATTTGGAATCCCGAAGTCTCGTCCGGCAATGCAAGTAACGGGGCAGAAGTGAGACGCTGCTTTAACTCAGCAAACGATGCTTTGTAGTCGGCGGACCACTCAAACGCGACTCCCTTCTGAGTGAGGCGAGTCAGAGGCGAGGCAAGCTTGGAAAAATCCTTTACGAACCGTCTGTAGTATCCCGCTAACCCGAGAAAGCTTCGAATTTCACTAACGGATGCAGGTCGTTTCCACTCGACAATGGCCTCTACCTTCTTTGGGTCAACTGAAATGCCTCTCGCAGAAATGATATGCCTTAGGAACGATACACTGCTTAGCCAAAATTCACACTTACTCAGCTTCGCACACAACTTGTTGTCTCGAAGGGTTTGTAGCACGGTCCGCAAGTGCTCTGAATGCTCCGCCCCATCCTTCGAATACACCAAGATATCATCAATGAACACTACTACAAATTGATCGAGGTACGGCCGGAACACTTGGTTCATCAAACCCATAAAGGCAGCAGGGGCATTCGTCAAACCGAACGGCATTACCAAAAACTCATAGTGGCCGTAGCGAGTGCGAAAGGCTGACTTCGGCACGTCGTCTGGCTTAATTTTGAGCTGATGATAACTCGAACGAAGATCGATTTTTGAGAACACTGTTGCAGCTTGTAACTGATCAAAGAGATCATCTATCCTGGGAAGGGGATATTTGTTCCGAACAGTAGCTTTGTTTAATTCTCGATAGTCGATGCAGAGTCGCATCGAACCATCCTTCTTCTTAACGAACAGTACCGGTGCCCCCCACGGAGACACACTAGGCCGGATGTACCCACGATCAAGTAATTCTTGTAGCTAAATTTTTAACTCTTTTAGTTCTGCCGGAGCCATTCGATACGGAGGTTTGGAAATGGGTTGGGTTCCTAGAAATGTGTCGATGGTGAACTCTGTCTCTCGATCGGGCGGCATACCAGGCAACTCGTCGGAGAACACATCAGGAAAATCTGCCACAACGGGAATGGACTCAACGTTTGCGCAATCTAGCCAAGTGTCTCGAACGGAAGCCAAGTACCCTACGCAGCCGGAGTGAATCATCCGTCGAGCAGACATCGCTGATATCACCATGCAGGCATTCGACGCTTCTGACTGTGGACTGCACGAATAGCAAAATTTGATCTCGCCAGGAAGACGAAACATGACTTTCTTCTCCGCACAATCGATAGTAGCAGAACAAGCACCAAGCCAATCCATTCCCAGAATGATGTCGTAGTCCCCTATGTCTAGGACTATCGCATCAAGTGATAATTTCCTTCCTCCGATGCGAATGTAGCCGTCACGACAAACTGAATCTGCAGGCAAGCTTGTGCCTGACGGTGTACTGACGCTAAGCCTTAGGCTTAACGGGGTTTGAATGAATTTGTGTTCGCTAGCAAAGTTTGTTGACACAAAACTATGTTTTGCACCAGAATCAAACAATACTCGAGCAGTACATCATTAAAAAGTAATATACCTGACACCGTCGTGTTTGATGCGAGTGCCTCATCCCGAGTCAGAGCATAGACTCGGCCTTGAGCGTTCTGCTGTGTCGTCTGATTCGCTCGAGGTATTTTCCCCTGGTCCTGAGGCGTACGGTTTTGTTGTTGTTGCTGGTTAGGTCCACCCGCCGACAGTTCGCTGCCATATACCCCTGACAACCGTACTTAAAGCACGATCCATTGAATACTCGACAGTTCCGAGCGATGTGTCCAGTACGATTACATCGGTGACAAACAAGCTCGCCACCCTTATCCTGATTTTGTCACGCCCCAGTCCCAAAATACCGAGGGACCGGACGCGTGACAATGGCCAACAGCACACACCGATGGACAAACCCAATTTAATGGATCCATCGGGGCATACTTAAGCTGTAATATAACAATAAATAGGTACAATGATATAAGTCACAGTCTATACTAATCTCATCCACAACAGATAATCAAAAATCAAATGTCAGAATAATGCAAATAAATATAAACTAACAAGTCTCAATAAAAGTATCTCGGAGAACAATCCGAGTACAAGTCTGGTACATCAATGAAATAGAATGGAAATAAAATAACTATAAACTGAAATAAATGAGTATCTCAATCCAATACTCAAGAGAAGTCCTCTGGTACAATCTCGTCCTCAGATCCTGGTTCTGCTCCAAGGTAGGCACCTGCTCCTGCTAATGCTAATGCTTCGGTCCCGTATACCTCGGGATAGATCTCGTCAGCTAACCCTGGGGACATAATCCGGATCCAGGTCCTCAGGGGACATAGCAAGGTATAAGAAAGCTTATGCCAAAATAAATGCAGTGCAGCAATAAATGAAACAATAAGGTAAATAAATAACCAGCTAAGTGATATGCAAGTGAGAGTGTTAGTCATACTCGGGCTGAGACTACTACAGGATCAGTGTCGGAGAAACCCATAGCAGTATTTTCTCGAAGGGCCAGAACTGATGCCATAGCTCTGTGTCAGAGACTAAGACACATCCAGATGTCAATATATAATATAATCTGCCTTTGATATGGTAATACTCTCCCCACCCAATGAAATCTCACGTCTCATGTCCATGACACGCAGGATAAAAACTAATGCAACAAGTCAGGATATAATCTAAGCATGTAAACTATATATGTCATAAACCTGTATCCTATACAGAATTACCATGAATATCTCAGGAAGATTCTGTCTCATGAATAGTGTCCAGTGTCCTGGGTATAATGTACTTGATAAGACAAGTATGAGAATATAAAGTGTCATGAATGTCCATCTCTAGATGACAATACACAATACCGCGTACGATGTTGGCACCCGACTAATAATCGAATGCTGAGTAAGTCACACGGTCCTAGGTCAAGCATGCACAACAATGTAAAAGAATCAAGAAAAATATGTAACAAGACTGCAAAGTTTGGCAAGGTACACTTGCCTGGGGTCCTGACTCCAACTATAGCTCTGGTCTCAGTGTGATCTGCAGGTACTACTCCGGTTGCTGAAATAAATGTAGCGCCCCGTTCTCCCGGTGCGGAGACCGCGGCTAAGAAACACAAGACGGTATCGTTCGATCGGGATAGATTGAATTAAGAACTCGTCCTCGTTATGGATTTGTTTCTTCGGAATCGATTCCCATATTCAGTGGACTGCGCCCCAAGGATCGACTTAGCGGCAGAGTCAGGAGGGACCTCTCCGCTGCTATCTTTTATTGCCTCGGTTTTCGATATCGCTTGTTGCTTTCGTGCTTTGAGTTGGTTTTGGGATTTGCTTGTTTTCCTTGAACGGTTTCGATGGTTTTTATTGTTTTCGTTCATTGACTTGCACTTCTATTCCAAGATTGGAAAGAGAGGAAGAAGTATTAATCGAGCTGTTCGTGTGCAGGTGAACGAGCAGTAGGTGGCTTGCGAGCGGAGTCATGAAGCACCTCTTTCCTTCTTCTTTCCAAAATCTAAGTGAGTGGCTACCAACCCGATTAGCTAGCCCTGCTTCCAAGCTTCACTCCTTGCCCCGATCAAACGATACCAAGTAATAACTAAAAGAAACCAAGATAAAAGAGAATAGACTTGGTACTTATGCTTGTCAATGAAACTTGTGAACGGTTATATCTTTGCATGCTTGTTCGTTCGGAAATGTTCATCAAATGCATAGATACAAGTTTAAACGTATATCCTGATGCATAAAGATAACGTAGTTGTAATATAAAATGAATCATGCAATACCGCTTGTCTTGTACTCACGTAGCCTCCGGGCGAATGCTTGTTAACGTAGCCTCTGGGCGAATGCTTGTTAACGTAGCCTCCGGGCGAATGATTGTTAGTGTGCGATCACGGACAACTTGTGCACAAGGTATAGTTCCTGCGGGCGGCTGCTGGGGCACTGGCACCGTTCCGGCTCCGGACGGAACTAACGTTTAGTCTCACGTACTAGGACAGGGTGGTATGCGGCGCCTAACGTTCTTGCACGTAGCAAACCATCTTCGTCACAGACTAGTGTCCATTATGGCAATCAAGCCAGTGATCATCGTGTATATTTAAACCTGTTGCATACTAACTTGTGTCTTTGTGGCAGGGAAGGCATGGTAAGTATTGTGCAGGTAATTCAGATGGTCAGGTAAAAAATCCACCTAACGGTGGCACGTTCATTTCAGTAAATTCTATATGCTGCTTGCTTGTAAATGAACTAAGACAAGATAGAAACCCACAAAAATATGCATGCTTCACTAAACAATGTGTTGATTGGTATAGTCAGGCTAGCTCACCTTCACCAGCATGTTTCGATATGCTGACCCTCGTTGAAACAGGTTCTCCGCACCAAGGCGAACCGAGCGAGGAGCCGAAGTCGTCTACCCGATCCAGTCCAACTGTTGGCGCACCTTCACCGCGCCCCTTGAAGCCTTTTGAAGTCCGAAGCTGCAACTCTTCATACACAAATGCAGCTCCGTGGCAAAGCCGTCCTCCAGCCTGGAGGTCTTTATCGTTTTGAGTTTATAAAAGGATGTAATGTACAGGACTGCTATCTCATTTTGAGTCATCTCTTTTGTAAGCCGTTCGGCATATTAGCTAACTCGTTCAAGAGTTTGTAATAGATGTTCATTATCAATAAAGAGAACTTTTCTATTTCAAATCTGTGTTTCAATTTATCTGCGTACTCTGAATATGTGCTTGCTATGCAAATCATTAAAGCCTTGTGCGGGCGCAACCCCAGGCCCGCACGGCGGTCACGATTCGGGGGACGCCTCAAGTGATTCTACGGAATTGGGTCATGACAATAAACATCACCATTAGATTCAGAAAATATCAAATAGCTAGAAATGCCTGTCCTTTCGTCCAATTTGGACACAGGGGCAAAAATGACATTTTCGGGTCAAAGCGGGGTCCACCTGTGGGCCATTTTGCACCGAAAAGCGTGCCAGGATCAAAGGTCTCCAAATTTGCCAAACTTAGTGTCAACAAGTCAGGAACGATGATACGAACCCAACAGAACTTTCAGATCTGGATTTCGATGAGCCGTTCACAAAATCGCCAGTCAAGTAGAGCCTGTGGGGCCCACGATACGCGATTTTGTCAACGTACTCAGAATCGAACCAAACTTGGGTCACAGGACCAGTATATTGCTACGAGTCCGATGGCATAAGTTTCGTCTCGATCCGACGTGTGTATATAAAGTTACAGCGTATTCCAGAATAGACGGATACGGGGGCGTTGTCGGCGGATACGCGTTGATTCCGGTGTGCATGCACATCCGAATCGACTTCTGCGAAATCCCACACGACCGTATCAACGTCGCGCACGTTTTGGTAAAGACCGCATGCGACCAAGTCGTCCCGTTTGGCGGAGCGCACTCAGTTCTGGGGTAAAACAGGGCGTTGATTTTCCTGTTTTTGGATCGCGGTTTGTGATCACCACATGACGCTATGCACCGAGCGGGTTGCACGGGCACCGAGAGGGTCATACAGTCTACGCGATGCAACTGACGGAATCGAAAATGGTGTTACGAGGAGGGAGAAAACGGTACCTGAACAGGGCTCAAAAAACCGAAGTTTCTCATGTCCGCGTGTCGAGTTCAAAATGTCCGGGTCTCTGTGTCTAGGGTTAGGGTTTGGGGATGCTGGCCGGGGCTGCGGTGGGGGAGGCCGGTCGGAGGGGGCTGGGGCAGCGCTGGCGACGCTAGCCGGAGGCGGTGGAGCTCGACGGACACGGCGGAGGCGGAGTCGTCTTGGCTAGGGCTCCGACGAGGGCTTCGTCGACCAAGGCTGCTCGAGCGGAGGGTCTCAAGGGTGCTGGCCGTCGTGTCGGAGGGAAGATGGGGTACGGGGGAGGCTGTGGAGGCGGTGAGGAGTTGGGGGAGGAGATCGAGCAGTGGGCGGAGAGGGTAACCGGGGACGAAGGCGGGGGAGCGGTGATGGTCGGGCGGAGCGGCGAGGGGAGGATGAGGTCGGGGGATGGTGCTGTGCTGAGGCGGAGGGAAGGTCGGCGATGGCTCGACGGTAGGGGATGGGCGGAGGATGTCCGGCGAGAGCGGCTGTGGGTTGGCGGGGGCTAGGTGTCGACGAGGCTGAGGAGATCGAGGAGTCGAGGGTTCAGCGGATGGCCGAGAAAGGAGACGGCGCCGGAGCTGGAGGAAGGCGGCGGCGGCGGAGAATTAATTAGGGTTGCGACGCGGCTCCACGGATCCAGAGGTGCATTTATAGGTTGCGCCGCCGGGTCGGAACAGTATTTCCGACCCGGTTTGGGATTAGGGTTACGGTGTGGGTTAACGGGTTTCGGGTCGGGTTCGATTCGGATCCGACCCGACCCGACCCGTTAAGAAATCGGTTTGGTTTAAGTTGGTTTGGTTTGGTTCAGTTCGATTTATTTGGAATAAACTCAGTTTATTTCTAGGTTTAAATTGGTTTATTTATTAATAGTTTTTAGGGCTTTAAAAATATTTTCGTAGTCCAATAAATTCACGGAAAATTACCCTATGTCTGGTTTTTCATTTTACACCATAAAATATTATTTCTATAATATTTTAATATGAATTAACAATAATTAAAAATCATTTAATAGCAAAATACCTAGGTTATAATTACAAAAAATCTTGAAAATTCTAGAAAATTAAGAAAAAGCCAATATTAGAAATTCTTGAAAATCAGGGGACTTACAGATTTACACCCTTGTTACCGCCGTTATTGGTGCGCTTAGGCACATTGTTACTGTAAATCCCCTAAATTTTCAAAATTTTAAAAACTGGATTTTTCACAATTTTCTGGAATTTTCTGGGATTTTTTCGTAATTTAAAAATAGGGTTTTAATTATTCAATGATTTTTAATTGATAATAAATGATATTAAAATATTATGAAAATAATATTTTTGGATGTAAAATGAAAAACTGGACTTAGGACAATTTTTTTGGAATTTATCGGACCCCGGACCTATTTTTAAATGCCTAAAAAATATTTACCTATTTAATTAATTACTGTTTTTATTTATTATTTATTATTATTATTTTCTTTTTATTTTTAACCTAGCCCGTTGGGCCGGCCCAGCCCGGCCCAACAGACCCAGCCCAACCCGAGCCCAGCCCCTAGCGGGTCGGGTCGGATCCAACAGACCCGACCCGGACCCACAACCCGCTAGCCCCCCCTCTCTCCCACGACGCTCCCCCTCCCGCGTCGTGCGCCGCCTCCGCCGCGTCCTCCGCCCGCTCCGGCCGCCCACGCCCCCACGTCCACCCCACGGGCCGCCCCGCTCGGCCTCCCCTCCCCCTCGCTCCTCCCTATTTAAACCCTCTCCGGCCCCCTCCGCAGCACCACCATGCCGCCACCGCTCCCCACCGTGCTCCGCCCTAGACCCCGCTCCGTCGACCTCCGCCCGCAGTCGCCTCGTCGCCGCCTGCAGTGCCTCACCCCTCCTCCTCCTTCCCCGGCGAGCAGCAACAGCAGCGAGCAGCCCCCGGGCCGCCTCCAGCTCCGCCGCGAGCCCGGCGCCGCCTCGCCGCAACGTCCCCGGCCCCCAACCGTCGCAGCCAGCCCCCCCACGCTGCCGTCTCCGCTGCCCCTCGCCGGATCCCCAAGCCGAGCCCTAACCCTAACCCTAGTTCGAATCCCTGTGTCCGATACGAGTCGGACACGTGCCGGACATGACTCGACCCTAATTTTCGGGTCCCCTTCAGGTACGTGTAACTTTTTGCTCGTAGCTCCGTTTTCTTTTCCGCAAATTGCGTTGCGAAGCCTGTATGACCCTCTCAGTGCCCGGATAACTGTTCGGGGCATCGCGTCCTGTGGTGATCGCACACCGCGATCCAAAAACAGGAAAAACCAGACCATGTTTCACCCCGGAACTGAGTACGCCCCGCCAAACGGGACGACTTGGTCGCGTGCGGTCTTCACAGATACGTGCGTGTCGTCGATACGGACGTGCGGGATTTCGCGGAAGCTGATTCGGGTATGCGTGCACACCGGAATCAACGCATATCCGCAGATATCGCCCCGTATCCGACTTTTCTGCAATTCGACCTAACTTTGTGTACATACGTCGGATCGAGACGAAACTTGCGCCATCAGACTCATAGCGATACACTGGTCCCGTGGGTCAAGTTTGGTTTGATTCTGAGAACGTTGACGAAATCGCGTGTCGTGGGTCCCATAGTCCCCACGCATTTATGACCTGTTGGGTTCGTATCAGCGTTCCGTTGGGTTCGTATCAGCGTTTATGACCTGTTGACACTAAGTTTGGTGAATTTGGAGACCTTTGACCCTGACGCATTTTTCGGTGCAAAGCGGGCCCACCGGTGGACCTCGTTTTGGCCCGAAACTGCCGTTTTTGCCCTTGTCTCCAAATTGGACCCAAGGACAGGCATTTCAAGCTGATTGATATTTTCTGGATCTGATGGTGATATTTGTTTCGGCAACCGGAGTACCGCCTGCAATTCTCGCTGAAGTCAGAACTGCAAACCGAACCGGAACCACAGGCAAGTGTACCTTGCCAAAACTTGCAGCTTTGCTACCTATCTCCTGGACTTAGTTATACATCAGTGGGCAAGTAAAGCTTGCCAATTCTCAGATAATCCTGGTTATAATATTTTACTTAATTTCTGGTAGATTCTTATGCAACCTGTTTAACTGCTTAACCCAGGACACCTGACACTCTTCATGTGACGGAATTGCCTGAGATATACCTGGTGATCCCGTATAGGTTACATTTTCATGTCATTACAGTTTACGTGCTTAGATTTTAACCTGACTCATTGCATTAGTTTAATCTTGCGTGACTTGTACCTGTGACATTCTGGAACTGTGACGTGAGATTACATGGGATGGGGAGAGTATTGTCATATCAAGGCTGAATATAATATAATATAAATACTTATATCTGGCGGTGCCTTAGACTCTGATACAGAGCTTTGATTCCTTACTGGCTCCTCGAGAATATACTGCTATGGTTTCTTCGACACTGATCCTGTAGTAGTCAGCCTGAGTATGACTAAAACTCTCACTTGCATATCACTAGCTGGTTTACATATTTACCCTGCTGTTTATTTTATTGCTGCACTATATATATTTTGGCTTGTATTTTCTGTACCTTGTTATGTCCCCTGAGGACCTGGAATGGACTATGTCCCCAGGTATAGCTGAGGAGAACTACCCCGAGGTGTACGGTACAGGAGCACTCCTTGGAGCAGAACCCAGAACCGAGGACGAGATAGTTGCAGAAGACTTCTCCTGAGCACCGGCTTCATATATACAGTATTTCCATTTCAGTATTTTATTTCCTGTCTTTCTTCTTAAATGTAACAGAATAATTCTCGGATTTGTTTTCCGAGACACTTATTTGATATTGCTTATTTATTTCCATTGCATTATTTCTGGCAATTAATCTGTGTTTATTTTGTGGATGAGATTAGTAATACCTGAGACTTGTAACATAGTACTGCTAGACTACAGCTTAAGCATGCCCTGATGGATCCATTAAATTGGGTTGTCCATCGGTGCGTGCTGCTGGCCATTGCCACGCATCTCCAGTCCCTCGTCATTTTGGGACTGGGGCGTGACATGGTTTTTGTGGTGGCCCATGCAGGTCTACGACTAAATTGTTCGATTTCAACTCAGGGACCGAACAGGTCTGCAATAAGATAGGATAAATTTTAGGATCTCATCCACTTGCTTGACTCATTTTTGATATCTGTATCGTATTCGAACTAACTTAAACTTGCATCTTGCCTTATTTCCTGTGCGCCTCTTATTGGTTATTTTGGATACAGGGAAATGGACCCACAAGAATGCAACGAGACTCCCATCGGAACACCCCAAGCTGCAGGTGTCACCTATGACGATGAAGTGACACCAGTCGGAGGAATTCCCTCAACTCAACAGAGCCAGCAGGCTGGTCAACCTACCTCCCGATTCCGGCGCGATGACATCCCACCTCCGCCGCAGTTCGTTCCACCAATGCCCGTGTTCCCACCAGGACAGCCAATCGACGGGCAGCAAATATTTCAAATGATCTACGCGATGATGCAAGCTCAGCAACAAGTCTAACATGAGGCTCAGCGTCGCGAAGCTAACTTCTTAAGGGACAGCATCGTAACTGCACTGGGGCAGGCCAACCTACCAGCTCGACGGCCAACTACAGGCTCAATCACTGACTTCCGCCAACTGAAGCCCCGCACTTTTTCTGGAAAAAAGGAGCCCACAGAAGTTTACGAGTGGCTCACCAACATACGACATCAACTTGAAGCAGCTGAACTTTCACGGGAACGCTGGATGACAGCCGTCAGAATGCAATTGACGGACAACGCTCATCACTGGTGGCTATCCGAGGAGACGCGACTCGGACCAGACCGAGTCACATGGGAGGAGTTCTCCAGACTCTTCCAGGAGATGTACGTTTCTGCCATCGCTCGATCAGAACTGCGGGACAAATTCAATTGCCTTACTCAGGACTCCATGACGGTGGAAGAGTACAACGCAGAATTCATTCGTCTGAGCCGCTTCGCCCCCACCCTGATCCCGACTGAGGAAGAGAAGGCCGAGAAATTCTTCGACGGACTGAACATTGAGCTGCAGAAACTAATTGGGTCCGTCGCACCAACATCATACTCGGACGTTCTTGCTGCGGCTCGACGCATAGAGCGCGTCACCAAGAGAGAGACCAGACTGAAGCAGCCTTCCCCATCCGCACCAACCAAAGCAGCACAAGAGGAGTCTGCAAAGCGTCAACAAATAAGCTCGCCACCAGCAGCAGCACCAAAAGCCTTCTACCTTCCTACCTGTTACCACTGCGGCAAGATAGGCCATGTTGAGAAGGAATGTAGACGTAAACTCGGGCTATGCTTAGGCTGCGGATCCAGACAGCATGCAGTGAGAGACTGCCCTGAGCGTAGAGAAGGAGCACCAAGGGCGAACCAGCAAACTCTACCAGCACCTCGAGCAGCACCCTACCAGCAAGCTCAGCAACAGCAGAGGAATCTACCTCAAGGACGAGAGCAAGCTTATGCGATGACTGTGCAGGAAGCCGATGCGAGTAAGTGATTTATAGTTTTCTGTTTCCAGTCTTGTCGTAGTTCGTGCCCGTTGGTTCGTGACCTCAGCCCCAACCTAGTAAATTGCAACTTATTAATAACAACCTGGTTTTCATAAAAGTTATAGTTTTAACTAGATTTTCCTGGAAAGTGTAAACTTTCAATTTTTAGGGAAACGGTACTTCCCTAAGTATCTTGTGATGTGTTTTCAAACGATGTTTGTGACTGCGTCATCTCTGCTGACCGGTTATTCTTTGATTGCGAGGACGCAATCCTCTTAAGGGGGGTAGATTATAAACCCCCTGAATTTTCAAAATTTTAAAAACTGGATTTTTCACAATTTTCTGGAATTTTCTGAGATTTTTCCGTAATTTAAGAACAGGGTTTTAATTATTCAATGATTTTTAATTGATAGTAAATGATATTAAAATATTATGAAAATAATATTTTTGGATGTAAAATGAAAAACTGGACTTAGGACAATTTTTTGGAATTTATCGGACCCCGGACCTATTTTTAAATGCCTAAAAAGTATTTACCTATTTAATTATTTATTAATTAATTAATTACTGTTTTTATTTATTATTTATTATTATTATTTTCTTTTTATTTTTAACCCAGCCGGTTGGGCCGGCCCAGCCCGGCCCAACAGACCCAGCCCAACCCGAGCCCAGCCCCTAGCGGGTCGGGTCGGATCCAACAGACCCGACCCGGACCCACAACCCGCTAGCCCCCCCTCTCTCCCACGACGCTCCCCCTCCCGCGTCGTGCGCCGCCTCCGCCGCGTCCTCCGCCCGCTCCGGCCGCCCACGCCTCCACGTCCACCCCACGCGCCGCCCCGCTCGGCCTCCCCTCCCCCTCGCTCCTCCCTATTTAAACCCTCTCCGGCCCCCTCCGCAGCACCACCACGCCGCCACCGCTCCCCACCGTGCTCCGCCCTAGCCCCCGCTCCGTCGACCTCCGCCCGCAGTCGCCTCGCCGCCGCCTGCAGCGCCTCACCCCTCCTCCTCCTTCCTCGGCGAGCAGCAACAGCAGCGAGCAGCCCCCGCGCCGCCTCCAGCTCCGCCGCGAGCCCGGCGCCGCCTCGCAGCGCCGTCCCCGGCCCCCAACCGCCGCAGCCAGCCCCCCACGCCGCCGTCTCCGCCGCCCCTCGCCGGATCCCCAAGCCGAGCCCTAACCCTAACTCTAGTTCGAATCCCTGTGTCCGACACGAGTCGGACACGTGTCGGACACGACTCGATCCTGTTTTTCGGGTCCCCTTCAGGTACGTGTAACTTTTTGCTCGTAGCTCCGTTTTCGTTTTCGCAAATTGCGTTGCGAAGCCTGTATGACCCTCTCGGTGCCCGGACAACTGTTCGGGGCATCGCGTCCTGTGGTGATCGCACACCGCAATCCAAAAACAGGAAAAACCAGACCATATTTCACCCCGGAACTGAGTACGCCCCGCCAAACGGGACGACTTGGTCGCGTGCGGTCTTCACAGATACGTGCGCGTCGTCGATACAGACGTGCAGGATTTCGCGAAAGCTGATTCGGGTATGCGTGCACACCGGAATCAACGCGTATCCGCGGATATCGTCCCATATCCGACTTTTCTGTAATTTGACCTAACTTTATGTACACACGTCGGATCGAGACGAAACTTGCGCCATCGGACTCATAGCGATACGCTGGTCCTGTGGGTCAAGTTTGGTTCGATTCTGAGAACGTTGACAAAATCGCGTGTCGTGGGCCCCACAGGCCCCGCTCGACGGGCGATTTTGTGAACGGCTCATCGGAATTCAATTCTGAAAGTTCTGTTGGGTTTGTATCAGCGTTTCTGACCTGTTGACACTAACTTTGGTGAATTTGGAGATCTTTGACCCTGACGCATTTTTCGGTGCAAAGCGGGCCCACCGGTGGACCCCGTTTTGGCCCGAAACTGCCGTTTTTGCCCTTGTCTCCAAATTGGACCCAAGGACAGGCATTTCAAGCTGATTGATATTTTCTGGATCTGATGGTGATGTTTGTTTCAGTAACCGGAGTACCGCCTGCAATTCCTGCCGAAGTCAGAACTGCAAACCGAACCGGAACCACAGGCAAGTGTACCTTGCCAAAACTTGCAGCTTTGCTACCTATCTCCTGGAATTAGTTATACATCAGTGGGCAAGTAAAGCTTGCCAATTCTCAGATAATCCTGATTATAGTATTTTACTTGATTTCTGGTAGATTCTTATGCAACATGTTTAACTGCTTAACCCAGGACACCTGACACTCTTCATGTGACGGAATTGCCTGAGATATACCTGGTGATCCCATATAGGTTACATTTTCATGTCATTACAGTTTACGTGCTTAGATTTTAACCTGACTCATTGCATTAGTTCAATCTTGCGTGACTTGTACCTGTGACATTCTGGAACTGTGACGTGAGATTACATGGGGTGGGGAGAGTATTGTCATATCAAGGCTGAATATAATATAATATAAATACTTATATCTGGCGGTGCCTTAGACTCTGATACAGAGCTTTGGTTCCTTACTGGCTCCTCGAGAAAATACTGCTATAGTTTCTTCGACACTGATCCTGTAGTAGTCAGCCTGAGTATGACTAAAACTCTCACTTGCATATCACTAGCTGGTTTACATATTTACCCTGTTGTTTATTTTATTGCTGCACTACATATGTTTTGGCTTATATTTTCTGTACCTTGTTATGTCCCCTGAGGACCTGGAATGGACTATGTCCCCAGGTATAGCTGAGGAGAACTACCCCGAGGTGTACGGTACATGAGCACTCCTTGGAGCAGAACCCGGAACCGAGGACGAGATAGTTGCATAAGCCTTCTCCTGAGCACCGGCTTCATATACACAGTATTTCTATTTCAGTATTTTATTTCCTGTCTTTCTTCTTAAATGTAACAGAATAATTCTCGGATTTGTTTCCCGAGACACTTATTTGATATTGCTTATTTATTTCCATTGCATTATTTCTGGCAATTAATCTGTGTTTATTCTGTGGATGAGATTAATAATACCTGAGACTTGTAACATATTACTGCTAGACTATAGCTTAAGCATGCCCTGATGGATCCATTAAATTGGGTTGTCCATCGGTGCGTGCTGCTGGCCATTGCCACGCATCTCCAGTCCCTCGTCATTTTGGGACTGGGGCGTGACAGTTACCCCCTGTGTTGCTAGGACGCTTGTGATTGAGATTTTGCACAGCGTCGGTGCGAACTGGTGGGTACTGCGATTCAAGGGAGAGGGCATGGTTTAAGGACTCACGCATGGTGCGGTATTGCGGGACGACGACGTGAGCACGAATTGAAGGTCGCAGTCCTATCTTAAATCTTCGTGCACGTGTCTCTGCATCACTAATATGAGACTTAGCAAACTTAGCAAGTCTGTTGAATTCTGAAGCGTATTGCCGTACGGACATGTCCCCCTGCTGTAGATAGGTAAACTCGTCTTTCTTCTCGTGGCGAACGGCGGGTGGAAGATACTCCTCTTCGAAGGCCTTAGGGAACACTGACCAAGAGATAATCGTTGTGCCCCCTTCGCTCAATAAAGCTTGTTTGTGTACATCCCACCAATCATGGGCGTTTAAACGGAGCTGAAGTTGGGCACAAGCGACTCTCCTGGTTTCGTCCATACGGAGCACTTCAAAGTGGTCTTCTAACTCGACCAGCCAGTCCAACGCCACGAAAGGGTCTTCGGTCCCCTTAAAAGTAGTATGGCACATTTTCTTAAATTCTGATATTTGTAGGATGGACCCCTTATCATCTGAAAGTGAAGGTTTCGGAGAGCCCTGAGGTCCCAAAATGTCAGCTACAACTGGCGCTGCCACGGCGACCGCAGATGCAGAATGATTGCTGGCGGCTAGCGTCGTCACAATTATTTGCAAGGTATCCATTTGCTTCTACTGCATTTCGGCCTGAGTCCGTTGCGCCAAAAATTGTGCTTCTATTCGGGACTCAAATTGACTCTGTCGCAGTTCGGCTTGCCTCTGTTGTGTTTCCATCATACGCATTATTCGTTCGAACGGATCAACAGAGGGCGCGATAGCCGGACTCCCTGAGCTGCCTGACGTACCAGAACTACTCCCTTGTACTTGCGCCACCATCTGCGCTTGTGCACCCGGCTCGGAGGTCGTTCCTTCAAGGAAAAGTAACTTGTATCAGTCTCAAAGTATAGTATGGACTCACTATATGGAATGCATCTCATTTTGCACCAATTGATTTCAAGAGTTTTCTCGGACGGGACAGGGTCATTTTTTTAGGAAAACTTTCCGACTTGAGATCAAAGGATCTGAAGCTATGCTCTGATACCACTATGTCACGACCCGATTTTGCCCAATCGATAATCGTCCCCCGGGCGTGATGTCGTGCACACGTAGGGCACGCGTGCATAAGGCCTAGGCATAATGATGATCTTTAGAACATATGCAACAGAGTACGCAAATAAGATAACACACATTGAGACATAGAAAAGTTTTCTCTTTATTGATAATGAACATCTGTTTACAGACTCTTGACCCAAAACGATAAGGATGCCACACAGGCTTACAACTTGGATACAAAATGAGATAGCCGTTTCATATATTACATCCTTTACTAGAATTCAAAATACAAAACACCTTGGGTACGAGTCAACACCATTGTCTTGTGGCTTCCCAAAAGTGAGAGCGAGCTCCTTGCTTCTTATGTACTGGAGCTACCAAAAGTCACGTCACGAAAGCGTCTTGATTCAGGAAGGGGGTTGGAGAAAGCTTCAGCTCCTCGCCGCATCGTCTTGGCTCGGGAAACCTGCTGCAACGAGGGTCAGTACTTCAAAAAGTACCGGTGAGGACGAGCTAACCCAACTTAACCAAAATCTACAACGAGTTCATATGAGCATGCAATATTTATTTTCATGTGATCTATCTACCTTGGCTTAGATAAATTCTTCGCATAAGATAGAGTAAAATAACATAATCAAATGTGCCACCGCTCGGTGACTTTACCTGTACCGTCTGAGCCACCTGTACAAAACTTACCATGACCTTCCCTGCCACGAAGACATAGTTAGTCTGTATAGTTTAAATATACATAACAATCACTTGGTTGGACTTGGGATGGGTCGGCTGCCATTCTGCCTCGGGTAGCTAGCCCTTAGCGGACGCACGGACCCATCCAAATGCTAGGACTACACTAGCAAATTATTCTATCCGGGGCGAAGCGGTCCCGGTGCCCCGGCGACCGTTCGTAGAACGATATCCCTTGTATACAAGTTATCCAAAACCATACCACCGCAACCAACTAAGTTATCACATGAAACACATATCCAAGCAAATACAAGCAAGTGAACATAGTGTAGTTTTCCATAGTCTATGCTACTTGTGTAAGGATCACATTTTCCTTCCCATTATGCACCATACCATGAATAGTTATAGATAAATGAATCTAAATACAACTTAACATATAAATGGTTATGATATATGACGGGCACGCACGTTATAGTGTGATCGTTCAGAACAATTTCTATATGACAAGCATTATTGGTATTTCAAGCCTACTTCTTTTCTATTTTGGCTCAGTCATATGTGTTTTAGTATCGTTTGATCGGGATGAACAATGAGTCAATCTATTTAGAATGCAGACTTGGAAGAAGGGAGCTAATCGAAATAAAGCCACTCACAAGTTAGGGAAGTAGGAGAGAAAGAAAGAACTTTAAGACTCCGCACTAGCGTCGTCTACCCGATCACCTGCACGCACCAATAGATGATCAATATATCCTGCTTCGGACTCCGAGGTTCGATATGAAATTGTGAGATCCTAAGAACGAAAACAATGAAATCCATCAAAATCGTTCAAGAAAACGCAAGTCATAAAACCAACAAAAAGCAACCAAGCGGCACGAAAATGGGCAAGAAACCAACGCAACGGAAAGGCCCCTCTCGACTCTGCCGCCGAGTCCATCCTTGAGGCATGATCCGTTGAATATGGGACCTGATTTCAAAGAAACCAATCCATAACGAGGAAAGGATCTTGATTCAATCTGTCCCGTTCGGACGGTCTTAAGTGTTTCTTGGCCGCGCTCCCCGAATAGGGGGAACGGGGCATTACAACCTGTAAAATACTATAATTGATTTTAATCGATGCTATGTATCCTTATATTTGGATAACCTGGATAGTCTGCAAAGCATGTGGATGTATGGAATCTCAACTTGCATGTGCTAGTAATTAGGGCTGTGGTAATCCTAATTAGCTAATTGTAGCAAGCCGTAGGGCATGATTGGCCGTGATTGCTTGATTTTCTAGTCTGGTCCTGTCTTGATTCATCTAGTTACTGATCTTGAGTAGAAACTTGAGCACCGATTACAGATACTCTCCAGAACTGTTAAACTGTTAGATACCTATTGCACTTATTTACCAATTTTCTTACGCTATTTCTTAATGATTTGTCTGCATACTGGTTTTAGTTCCTAAGTTGGCTTCCTTGTGGTACTTTGCTGTTTTGGGGTCTGACCCCACTGATTTTGTATGGCCAGATATAGGAGCAACACTGCATGATCTCGCTTACTTCCCTCCTCAAGATGGTGAACACAAAGAGCACCTGAGGATATGGGTGGGTTTCTCCTTCATCGCTGTGAGACTCGTCTCACTAATTTTATATTTATGCCCGAGATACACGTATAATACGTGTATAGCTTGCTTGTGTTTATTTGCATGCTTTATACTTTGTGCCATTTATGCATTGTTTAGGTTATTTTTGTATATTTTCCTTAGTTGCATACTTTGGACCGTTGGTCCCTTGGTTTTCGTGTGTGTGGCTGTGATGAACTCGAGTGAGGGGCATGGATCATGAGCCAATGGCCACAGATCAACCATTTTTCTATATAAGCAAATCATTTCTATTTCCTTCACTTTTCTTTTCCTTTCCTTTCTATTTTCTTGTTTACTTTTTCCCCAGTCAAGAGCAGCAGCCGAGCTTGGCTTTGGCCGTGGGTGACCATGGTAGTAATTGATATTGTACATCTTGCCAACTAAAGTAAACTCATGATCTGGGCGTGACTTTGATAACTTAGTTCTTATGCCATTATTTGTTAACTTAGTCTTGAGATTTGTTATTCTTTCTTAACTTAGAATTGAACATCTTGTAACTTTAGTTTTGTTGCACTTGATTTGGTCCTGAATGGAGTATTCGAGAAACAACAAGTCAGAGCACAAAGTGTGCTGGCCAGAGAAGGATGAGCAAGCCTACGAAAAGTGTGCATGAGACCCTTGGTGTATGACGCTACCTCTTGAACTTGAGCGCACTGTGTGCTGTCTCATAAAATGTTTGCGTTCAGCACAACATTCAAATCCTTGCAAAAGTGCGTTAGGACTTTATAAATACTTTGGGCACACTTTACTCCTCATGCGTATATTTTGTACGAATGTCATCTAATCGAATCCTTGCAAAAGTGTGCCAAGGTTACTAGAAACTTGGGCGCACTTTTTAGGAAAATCCTCAACGGCTCATATTTGAGCGTTCAAGCTCGTCAATCAAGAGAGAGTGCACCAAGCCTCCGTTGGCGCACAATTTTTGTTATTTTCTTGATTGTCGAGTCTTGACTTTAGCATCGTCTCGACTGTCGTATCTTGACTGCTGTGCCATACCTTGAACTTGTATTTTGTCTTTTAGTAGACCTTCTCATAACTGATTGTGTGCCAAATTTAAACTGCTGGCATACTTGGTAAAAGTGCGCCAAGTTTATAGCTTGTGTACTTTTATTATTGTGCTCCAATGATAAGTTTGGCATTTGTGCGCCAAACTCCCTGCTGGCAAGATTGATGAAAGTGCACAAAGCTCCTGGCTTGCGTATTTCCATCATTGTGCGCCATGTTTGTGTGAGCGTGTTTTAGTATCAAAGTTCGTCATCCTTTGCTCGATGTACTTTCGGTATCAAAGTGCGCCAAGTATGCCCTGACTAGTGATTGTGCGCCACTCACCATTTCCTGTCTAATTATGCGCCAACTCTATTTTTATACGCTTATTTGCCATTGTTCTCTCTTATTAATGTTTAGTAATTGATGTTTATCTTATTTTCTCAGTTAATTTATTTAATCATGTTTCTTGTTCAAAATCTTAATATTTATCTTAATTTCCTAGCACGACTTGACGGTAGCACGCGATATCAAGCATGAGCACTGATAATCCTGATACTGTACTAACAATCCTGATAGTGGCTCGACGTAGTGCACTCATGACTCGAGAATTCTTGTACTATCCTGATCAAGGCTATGAGTAGCTAGGGCTGAAAATCGAACAAACGAGCTCGAACAAAGAGTGTTTGAGCTTGGTTTGACTAAACTATCAAACAAGTTTTATTTGAGCCGAGATTAAGGTCGAGCCAAGAATGGTGTTTGAACTCAACTCGATCTAAGTTACGAACTCGGACGAACACGAACCAAGCCTGAGACAAAATTGAGACAAAGACCCCATTAAACCTACTATATAAATCACCACATTGTTGTTATCATTTTATAAAGACTTTTTTGAATTACTTATGCCCTTTACATCATAATTTTTTTATCAAATAAAGAACAAAAAAATGCCAAAGACAATTTATTTCCATCCATAGAAACAAACATAATATATTTTTTAAAATAAATGTAAGCATATAAACTCATAATGTAATCAAAGCACCCTTCTTGGTACCTAAGGTTTGGAATTGGAGAAAGTTTCATCTTTAACATGTGCACAGGAGACTATGAGTCATTTGTATTTGGGCTTTGCTATGCCTACAACCAAATGCTTACAATCCCATTACAACCACCACATGTCGGGCTTCGATTGGAGTAGGGGGAAGTGGTAGGGTTGGGTGGAGCCCATGTAGCAGGGGGTGTGAGAGGTGGTGGGACCCACGTGTAAGGGGTAGGAGAGAGAGGTTGTAAGCATTTGGTTGTAGACTTATCATTTTCTCTACATACAGGACCAAGTCATGCCAACTTGTCCAGATATATAATATACTAACAATTTGTGACAAAAGTAATAAACAAAAACAAAAATAAATAAGGAGGAGTGGTAGTTGGAATTTAAATGAGAATTAATAAAAAAAAGATCAAGACTCTATTGCATTAAAGCATCGTCTTGATGCAATTATTAAAATTTGAGAGAGAATAGAGAGAGTTTATACAGTACAATAAAATATACATATAATAGGGGAAGCCCTAATATGAGAAACCGAGCCAAGCTTAAGCCCGTTTGCGAACAAGTCCTAGTCGAATAACCTATGGTCGGACTCGATACCGACCAGCTCACGAATGATCTTTGAACCGAGCTTAGACCGAGATGAATACGAGTCGAACGCGAACCGTTTGAATTATTTTACAGCCCTATGAGTAGCACCTGTATGCATGTCCCATTATTCCCGTGGTTGATTTTGATTGTGCTTGTTAAGCTATGGTCCAGTCTTGCATCATATCTAAGACAAATTCCTGAGCACAACGATCAAGAATTTTGAATAAACTGTCAAGGCTAATGAACTAGATTTATAACTAGAATTATTTAGGGAATTTTTTTGGCTACATGGAATCCTGATATTCCAGCAGCACCAGTGGATTTGGAGCTCTCCGTTGCGATGGCACACTTCCAGCACACCGTCGAGTGTTGTATTACAAGTTAAGTATCCATATATGTTAATTATATTATATATCTTGTAAGTCTGCATGATCCAGATAGACTGCAAGACATGTAGTTGTATGAAATTTTCAATTACATGTGTTAGTAACCAAGATTGTGATAACTCTAGTTAGTTAATAAGTAGCAGGCCGTAAGATATGCTTGGCCGTGAATGATTGATTGATAGTCCTGTCTTATTCAAGATTATTCTATTTTATTAATTTTTTACCATATCCTACAAGTTACTCCGATTCATTTCTTTACTTTTTTACTTTTGTTTATTCCATGATATGTTATGTTTTGCTGGTTTTAGTTCATAAGTTTGGCTCCCTTGTGGTAATTTGCTATTTTGAGGTCTGACCCCACTGGTTTTGTATGGCCAGATTTTGGAGCAGAATCCGAGGATCTCTCGTAACTTCCTCAAGATGGTGACAACCAGGAGCACTCGAGGACATGAGTGGGTTTCTCATTCATCGCCCACTTAATCTTGTATAATTATTCTTTTAAGGTGTTTAGCCACCGAGCACGTGTTTAGCTCATATTTTTGGAAACTTGATATTGCAGCCTATGGGCTTAGCATGGTCGGCATATTCTAGACTATTGTTAGAGTTGATCATGTATGACCTTGCACTTGCTAGTTCTCTTCTTTTGTATACTAGCTTCATGATCATCGGTATATGTATAGTTTGTGACATCTTACTATTATATGTGTGGTGATGATAAATCTTGTAACATGTTGCTTGTCTGTGATTGAGGCACCTAGGATTGCTTGACCTAGTACTGACTGATGGATTGTAGAGTAAACCTCACATGCCTTAGACAACCATGACCGTATTCTTGGGGTATTATGTACTTTAGTATACGTACCTAGCTTTGTCTGTCCCCGCTCTCTACTATTCTAGTTATGGGATATGACATGGTTTAAGTGGTGGTCCATGCATGTCTGATATTTAAGAATATGTGGGGGTTTAACAGTGTTTAGATATCTCAATCATGTCACTCCTTGATCTCATTTATCCTGCTACTCTATATCCTTGAATCTTGACCTGTTATCTGCCTGCTTCTTTGATCAATCTTGTCCTTCCGATTTTATCCTTGTGTCCTTTACCTTTCAGGGATACTGTTCCTGGTCCTTTTGATCATCCAGTTAGAGTTCCTCCAGTGGCAAGACAACCACCAGCCGGTCAAGAGCTTAAAGAGGTTCAGCCTTAGTATTCTGGGGCAAAGTCAAGAATGGCACAAAATGAGGAACCCCAGATTCAATTGGAGCCTCCAGTTGTACCAGCAGTAGTAATCCTGCCAATGCTCCAAAATACAGAAGAAGGTACCCAGGCACTGATGGGGATCATCAGACAATTGTTAGCATCACAGGAACGATGGGGTGATGCTCTCACTCAGTTAGTGCATGAGGCTTTGGAAAGAGGCGGACATCGTGCCAATAACTTAGCAAGCAACTTTAAGCACCTCCAACCCTCATATTTCTATGGCATCGCGGATACGATTGCATCGGACGCTTGGCTTCAGGATACTGAGTCTATTCTAGAGGTAGTTGGATTTTCGTCTAGAGAGCAAGTGTTAGTGGTTCGGCTGCAGTTGCTAGATTTGGTTCGAGACTGGTGGATAACACATATGATTTTTTTTTGCAACGTCCATCCCCTGAGACATATTCAGCGAAAGGTTTCAGGTTAGATATTTTGACGCGGTATCGTATTATGATCTGTAACTTACATTTAATAATTTGAAGCAGATGGACAGGACTGTCGACTGGTATGCGACAGAGTTCTATAGGTTGAGTCAGTTTGATTCCACTTTGGTGGGGACCAAATTAGAAAATACAAGGAGGTTCCAGCAGGAAATTCACCTAGAAATCATCTTGGCAGTGAAACAACATGAGTTCTAGATATTTGACGCCGTGATACAAGCGACGAGGAGGCACAAGTACACCTCCTAGAGGATTGTTGATAGAGTTGGGGGCCGGAAGAGGTCTTACACCTCAGGAGGATTTTATACCCAATCTTCAACACCAGCTCCAATAGTGCGAGCTTTGAAGATTGGAACCCTGACAAGGACAACCTCGGCATCATCATTTCAGCGACCAGCTCCGATACGTCCTCAACAACAGAGATCATCTCCTTCAGTGGGACGTTCTCATTGTGGAAAACTAGGGCATATTTTATCAAAGTGTCGTAGAGCGCAAGGGTTATGCCTGATTTGTGGAGCTTCAAACCATAGGATAGGATCTTGCCTACATAGAGCTAGTTCATCATCGTCTTCCCTGGCAGGTCCGCAATTTAGGACACCAGTGCCAGTTCAGCAGTACCAGGATCCGAGGCCTTTTTCGACCTAATCTCAAGTATTCCAGCATTAAAGGCCACAATAATATGAGCAAGCCCAAGCCCAAATACATGCCAGATAAGGAGGTCCGCAACATAGAGGAACAATACCGAGAGGACAAGGCAAGGCTATGGAACTCACCGTAAAGGAGCATCTAGCTTCAGGCGAGGTGGTGGCAGGTACCATTCTTGTCAATTCTTATTCATCTTCAGTATTATTTGATTCTGGTGCCTTACATTCATTTATGTCTGCACGATTTGTGATACGAGTGAGTTTTGATCTCGAGTCCTTGTCTGTAAGGCTCAATATACTTACTGGTAACGGTCTCGTAGGAGTAGATAGAGTTTATACCTTGTATCGAGTCATAGTGTGCGAAAGAGATTTTTTTGCTAGGTTGATAGAGTTTTCGATGGGCGATTATGTTGTCGTCCTATGAATGGATTGGTTGAGTTCTCGATATGCATCGATGGATTGCCATGCCGACAAGATTATCTTTCGTGTCCCTGGTGAAGAGGATTTCTCATTTTCTCGAGGCGACGTAGAATCTTCATAAGTTATCCTGAGAATGACAGTAGCAGAAGAAGTATAATTCCCCAGAGTTGTTGATGAATTCCCAGAAGAACTTCTAGGCATGCCACCATAAAGAGAGATCGAGTTCACTATTGATTTGATTTCCAGGACAACACCAATGTCAGAGAGAGTCTACAGGATGGCACCATTAGAGTTGGAAGTCTTGTCTGAATGATTGTAGAGTTGAGAACCAAGGGATTTATTCATACTAGTGGATAACCTTGGGGAGTCCCGATGCTTCTTGTAAAAAAGAGGGATGTAACATCACGTTTATGTGTTGATTATTGTACCCTAAATGCGATGACCATCAAGAACAAGTATCCATTGCCTCGGATAGATGACTTGTTCGATCAGCTCAGTGGGACAACAATATTTTCGAATATAGATTTACGGTCAGGATACCATCAGATCAGAGTCAGAGAATAAGATATACCCAAGATGGCATTCAGATCAATGTATAGCCATTGGGAGTTTTTCGTGATGCCTTTTGGAGCAACCAATGCACCACCAGTGTTTATGGATCTCAAGAATCGTATATTCATGTCCTACCTGGACAAGTTAGTGATTGTGTTCATCGATGATATTTTGGTCTACAGTCGGAGTGAATTAGAGCATGGGAAACATCTTCGCGTAGTTCTTCAAGTCCTTAGAGAACATAAGTTATATGCTAATTTCAACATATGCGAGTTCTGTCTTGATCGATTTCATATCTGGGATACATTATTGCTAAAGGAGGAGTTTAGGTAGATCCTCAGAAGATAGAAGTCGTTGAGACATGGCCAGTACCCAGAACGGTTGCGAAAGTTTACGGTTTCCTGGGATTAGCAGGATATTATCGATAATTTATGGCTGACTTTGCTAGAATCTCCGCACCCTTGACACAATTAACTCATAAGGATGGGCTCTTTGATTAGACAAATGACTGTCAGGCTTCTTTCGAGAATCTCAAGCAGAAGTTAGTTACAGCCCCTATTTTGACGCTTCCATATGGATTAGGTGGATTCATAGTTTATTGTGATGCGTCAGACAAAGGATTAGGGTGTGTCCTTATGCATTATGGTTAAGTTATTGTCGCACCCCAGTACCAAAATACGGAGACGGACATAACTAGCTACCTCGTATAAGGTACTATACGTCGTACGATGATCATGAATATAAGTAGACAAGAGGGTGCATGCTATAATCAAGTCACCTAGGGTCAAGAACTTCTATGTCTCAATCATTCAAACAAGAATCAATAATATAGAACATTTCAGAATAAGCAGTAAGGCGTCACAAACGCAACATTAAAATATTTTTTTAGATCTGGAGATACAAAATAATGTGCCAGATGCAAGATCAAGATATATATGACAGTGAGTCAGCTGTAATCTGAATATATACAGTCATGTAAGGAACTAGTGTCCAGATTTGCTGGCTAACATGTGTCGGTTGGCTAAACGCCTAAAAGAATATAGTTTATAAAAGATGAACAGTGAATAAAGGAACCCACTCGTTATCCTCGACGACCATGTTCCTGCTACGTGCCATTAGTCGAGAAAAAGTACGCTGGATCCTCGGGTGCTGGCTCAAAATCTGGCCATGCAAAACTAGTGGGCTTAGACCCAAAATAGCAAGTACCACATAGGAAGCACAAAAAGAAGAACAAAACCTACAATAAAATAAATATATATAAAGTTTTGCATCGTAGCGTAGGTCCATGGCATATCCTAGCACAAGGCCTAACCCTACAATAAAACAAGGACAAAGGGTTGAATCCATCACACTATGATAGTCCATTTTCCTAGGCTAGTAACAGAATAATACAAAGACATCCAAGTCTAATTAAAAAAATCGGCTAGCCCACAGCGCACTAGATGTGGGAAGGTTCGTTGGCATGATATTGGGATATCATTTCCTTCCCATACTACTACCACTTTTAAATTGCTTAATTATCCCTATATTGTGTTCAAAAATCTCAAGGCATGGTCACACGAGAATTTCCCTTAAGATATCGTACAAGTACGGGCACGCTAGATATGAATCCATGGAAGTTCAATCTGGATTTATCTGAGCGTGTATGCAACATTCAACAAATCAATATCCTAGACACGCTTTGGTATTTGACTCGCATATCATGCCTGTGATAAAAAAATAGTATATTTATAGTATCACGCGTTCAGGAATTTGGATGCATTCTCGATGCACATCCTAAATATAATTATTTTAACACATAACACGATATGTCGCATCACAACGAACATTAGATCAGGAACTTTATCATGCAATAATCGTATCAGCACGGATACAATATTCGAGTCCAATTACCAATATCATTGGGCACATGAATCTTGATCACATTATAACATGAAGCTTATGTCATGCACATAGCTGGTTAGTCACTATTCACTTAGTCTGGTTCACCGAGAAAATCTCAAGTCCAGCACATATTTATGCCATGTATGAAGCCAATCTTAGCACATGGTCATGTCTAGAATGATGTCTGGTTTCTAAGTCCACTCTTCCTTACAATCATAACATAAGCAGTACCAAGATCAACTACATAGAGGATGATAAGAATATACCAAAAAGGATAAGTGAACACATAATAAAAATACTACGTGCGCACATGGGGTCCCTAAGGATAACATGAGCATGGAATTGTACGCATGAAGGTCAGGCGCACAAAGTTTCATGAACTATAAAAAGGGTGGCGCACAATATAAACCCCCTCAAATTTTTTAGGTAGATTTGGTATGTTGAGAATTTTGGTTTAGCCTCAGGTTGATTAAGGATTAGAAATTAGAATTTTGTAGAATGGTTCCTTAATTTTGAACTCTTGGTGCACCTTACCGTTCCTACATTAATTGGAGCACAATAATAGCCTTTAATTTCTAATAAATCTTTGTACTCTTGACCTGACAAGCCGACCTAGGCACTGGATATTTCTGTCACTCACAAACATTCTCCCTTGTGCTCTATTTTAATTATACAACTTTCCAGTCATAAAAATTAATTCTTTAATCCTATGCCTTGTACCTGTGTCGTTGCCATCGATTTGGGGATACAAAATTAACCCATTTTGCCTAACCATTTAAAAGGTCCAAGACTAACACCAAGCATACACCGTCCATGACATTTATGTTACTCCCAATTAAGATCCCATATACTCCCATTTTATTTAAGAGCACCCATAACACAATATTTAATTAAATTGGGGAAACTGACTTAACATAACCCCAACATAACCCTCACACCCATTCATGAGGCTCATACCAAACACCCAACACCCTCCCCATCCTACAAAATATCAAACACCGATTTTCCACATCAAATTCTCACTCTTTTTCCTTCATTTGTAAACACCCAAATGTTAAGGGACTCAAATACAAAGAGGTTGCTAGGTGTCACACTCCTATTACTGCAAATCAAATAGAAAAATACCCCATCCTCATGTGACCGGTCACCTCACTCTCTCTGTCACCCTTACATTGTACTATTTTCTTATGTAGAATCCCAGCCCTTGATTTAAATTTCCCCTATCACAACCACCCATTTCCTCTATATTAACACACACACACCCTTCCCCATGTGGCCGGTCCTAATCCCAAGAAAACCTAATTTTTCTCACCATACTCTCTCTCCTCCCCTCCTTCACACTCATAGCCGTAACCCTTTCCATTCTTCTTCTTCTTCTTCTTCTTCTTCTTCTTCTTCTCCATTCTTTATCTTCTTCTCACCTCCTTTTTTCATCTTCATCACCACCACCGCAGCCAATATCAACCCCACCGGACCATTAATACCATTCCCCTCACCACCGTTGCTACCAACACCACCACCAACAGCCACCTACACCACCACCTCTACCACGAGCACAACCACCTACACCACCACCTCCACCATGAGTACAGCCACCTATACCACCACCTCCACCATGAGCACAGCCACCTACACCACCACCTCTACCATGAGCACAACCACTTACACCACTACCGCCACCATGAGCACTGTCACCTTCACCACCGTTGCTACCAACAACAACCGACATCACCACCACCACCACGACCTTAACACCGCCACAACCCCACTACAGCCAATACCACCCCCACCGGACCACCTTCATCATGCCACCACTGCCACCATCACCATCATCGAGCACCATGACCTCACCACCGCTGCCACCTACGCCATCACCTCCACAACGACCTCACCGTCGGCTGTTGCCACCACCACCACCACCACGACCTCAACACTACCCCGACCACACCACCATCATCACCACCATGAGAACTGTCATCATCGCCACCACGAGCACTGCCATCACCGCCACCACGAGCACTGCCACGGTCATCGTTTAAATGATGTTTTCTCCCACTTGGCGATGGTTGGGACTTCTCCGGCACAATGAACGTGGTCTCGACGAGTCTTATTCCCTTCGTGAGCTCCTATTTCCCTTGGGTACTTTCTTTCTCCTATCATCATTCATGCAAGCATCCTCCTTGGCTATTAAATTTCTGTCACTTAGTTAACGACTTAGTTTCATAGGTTATATGGTGAGTAGTTTTTATGGCAAGTTGATTTTGTGAAGATAACACATATGTCAATGCTTCTAGTAGGTTGGGACGGTATATAATGTTGTGGTTTAGCATGGGTGAAAGTTTACTAGAGGAGAACCGTACGTATAGAATACTAGGCCTTATTATTGAGCATTGTAGTAAGTTAGGAAGTTGGGTTGATGATTAGCCTATGTTTAATTAAATACATATTGAGGAAAGTAAACATGATATACGTTATTGGTTTAGTGTTTGGGTTCATGCCAAAATAAGAATATAAATTCAGATTAGGATATTTTGCATGTGTAGACTTGATGGTGTTGTACCAATATAATTTTATTAGGTAATAATGATGGTATGATCGAGGATGAACATTATTTAAAGATGACAAAATCACACTTGATGAACACTAGTGTTTGAGGATATTATTTGAAGACATTATACTATTTGATAATTTCGTATTTATCATAATATTTTCCTAGTCAACCTTGGTCAACTCTCTAGTTAGTACCTTAGTCGTGAGTTCGGTAACTAAGACAGAAACCTATGTTAGTCCATGATGTCATCTCTTCTTTAAGATAGTTTCAAATTAGATTATTAATTAATTTATATATCATCTCTAGGTACTTTGGGATCCTCGGACTTGGACGTTGTACCGGAGCTCCGCCTTCAGCATCCGGATCCATGCAAGTGTAGCTTGCCATTCTGTAACTCAGTTCCAGTTTTACTATTTATTTTATCTATACATTGTGTGCGCTTTGGATCAAAATCGTTACTTAGCGTCCGGTTCATATCCGGGTGCAGATGTTCATCGGTAACGTCTAGTATCGATTGTTAGATATTTTTTGATACCTTGATATACCTACTTGGTTACATCAGAACCCTATGGCACATTCAAACACTGTCATCGCGCCAGACTTCCTGTATCCTGATAGTGTCAGCATGACCGAAACCTGTGATGACTATAGGATCATGATTGTTGTTAGTTACTTAAATATGACAAGACTGTCTAGATAGAGGTTCAGGCTCAGCGAGCTGCGGATGCGTCTCGTTGATCGCATTGGGAGGGAAAGACAGTTACTAGACGCTTGGGCTACTGTCACTACCCCATTTCCAGAGTCTGGTATTTTTATTATTATTTTAAATTGGTTAATTGTGTATTTATTATAAATATTTGTATTAATATTTAATTGATGGTTGTATTATTTTTCTATTGATTATTTTAGGATTTTGGCTAGTTTGGACCCATGTCAGACCCTAGTGGACCCATGTCCGACCCAACCAACACCCTTGTGAGACCTATTTTTGGGTTTAGAATTATTATTATATTTTATTTTAGTTAGTTGGAGTAATTAAGAGTTAATTTGAGTACTTTTGGAACCCCAAATCCAAATCTCAATTAGAATGACTTAAGGAGAGGGCATTTTGGTCTTTTTCCATCCATGTAACCACTTTACTTCACTTGGCAGTCCCCCCTCTTCCCAGACTAGAACCGAGACCCCCC
>JAYESA010000004.1:4496525-4524025 GCA_036927795.1 Iris macrosiphon | reverse complement strand
GACCATTTCGACTTGGTTTCCTAGTTTCGGACTTGTGCGCGCGTTGGGTTAGCATCGGAGAGTGTGTGCTAGAATTCTCGGTTTATATTTTATATATTTATAGGTATTTGTGCGTGTCGGGGCCGTTGGGCGAGCATTGGAGAGTGTTGTGTGCGTGGTTGTGTGTTGTGGTTGAGTTGTGTTTATATATATATATATATATATATATATATATATATATATATATATATATATATATATATATATATATATATATATATATATGTGTGTGTGTGTGTGTGTCTATATATGTATATATATTTATATATATATGTGCTTGTGTATGTATATGTCTATGTGTTAGTGTATATATATATATATATATATATATATATATATATATATATATATATATATATATATATATATATATATATATATATATATATATATATAAGTGTGCGTGTGTGTGAATGTATATGTATATGTATATATATATATATATATATATATATATATATATGTATGTGTATGTGTGTATATATATATATATCTTTGAGTGTGTGTGTGTATATATATATATATATATATATATATATATATATATATATATATATATATATATATGTATATATATATATATCTGTGTGTGTGTGCATATATATATAAATAGGTGTTTATATATATATATATAGCTATGTATATATTTATTTGTGTGTGTGTGTATTTATGCATAAGTGTTTGTGAGTGTGTAGGTGTGTGTTGATATATATGTTAGTGTGTATGTTTAAGTGTGTGTGTGTGTGTGTTAGTATATAGATATATGTATGATTATATATATATAGTGATATATATATATATATATATATATATAAATATATATATATATATATATATATGTATATATATATGTATATAGGGGTGTGTGTGTGTGTGTGATTGTGAGTAGGAGGGGGGAGGAGCCTGCACAGCAGCAGCAATATGCAGCAGCATAAGCAAAGGCAGCAGCAGCAGCAAGCCAAAGGCAGCAGCAGCAGCAAGCCAAGGGGCAGCAGCAGCAGCAAGCCAAGGGCAGCAGCAGCACAGTAACGAGCAGCAGCAGCTTTCGCAGGTAGCGAGGTAGAGGGATATATAAATAGATAGATTAGTAGATTGGATAGATATGAATATATTAGATAGGTAAATAGTTAGAATTAATAGATAGATAGCTAGCAAGATTTATAGATAGTATGATAGATAGGTAATAGATAGATAGATAGGTAGTTGGATAGATAGATATATCTATGGATAGATAGGTAGTTATCTATCTAAGGTATAGATATCTATATACATATAGTTATATACATATCTATAGATATCTAGATAGTTATATACATATATATTTATGAGTTGGGTAAGGTATATATGGGTATATGTGTATATGTGTGTGGATATCTATATATATATGTATATGTACGTAGATATGTATATATATATATATATATATATATATATATATTTTAGCCTAGATTATAGCTAGATATATATATCTACATACTTAGATAGCTACTAGATAACTAGTTAAAGGGGTTTGAGAGTGGTATCTCAATACCTTGAGATACCGAGGTATCTCAATACCTTGAGATACCGAGGTATCTCAATACCTTGAGATATCCAAGGTAATGAGTTTCGAGCGGGGTATTTGAGCAATAGCCTAGGAATAGTATTGGAGTGATTTTTATATGCTTATGTGTATATAATTACGCGTGCTAGCATAGGTTTTAGCGGGTTTAGGCGGGGTGCGTGGCCTAGGACGAGGTATCGGATACCGAGGGTATCACAGTATCTCGAGGAGGCGAGCTTGAGAGTTTTCTAGCTTAGTGAGCTCGGTTTGACCTAGAATTTCAGGGGCACCCTAGTTTGACCTAGCTTTGACCATGATTGTCTTCGTTGACCGTAAAAGTCAATGTTTGACCTAGTTTTGACCTAGAGTTGACTTTTTGGACCTCGGGTTGACTTTTTGACCCGAATTTCACCGGTTTGACCCGTTCGACCTAGAATAGCCCTAGAAGCCTGTTTTTAATTATTTTATATCAGTTTAACTCCTCAGAACCCTGTTTAATCTTGCTTTTCGTAATAGGTTCTTGCGACACCGGTCCGGATCTCGATCCTCATCAGTTGCTCAGGACATCAGGCGAGTACTTACCTCTGATAGTTTCTATTTCATGATAGCGTTTATATCACCTGTTCTAGGACTGTGATACTTGATTCTGACACATTGTTACACGAGCTGGTACTAGTGGATCCCGTCATGAGATGCTATCCCCCTTACCGTATTCAGCGGGTACTCTATCACGTGTATTTTATCATGTGCTTCGGGTATTGATTCTCATGTGCTATCATGTGCTTCTTGTGCTCTCGCCTTCGTGTGTGCGAGCTATTATCATGTACGTAGCATGTTGTGTTGGATCCAATGGTATTAGTGGGGGAGGGGAGTAGGAGTTGGTTATGTGATCAAAGCCAAACAGTATTCATGTGTATGTCGGTTATGTAACTCATGCATAACGGAGTTATCGTAGTATTTTTTATGTGCAACCTAAGCCGATCACATAACGAACTTGTGCTCAAGGCACTTAGCTAGTATTCTTGTTTTCTCACCTGCAGTTACTTTTCACTACTTGTATTGTTCTCCAGTTTATATTGCAGCTACTTATTGTACTCCAGCATATATTTATTTTCTGTGCATCTTGTATACTTTTCTATTGCTCGCCATATACACCTTACCATGTATTTGGAGTTGCTTTTAGAGTTATATACTTCGCTCCAGTCCTGACTGGACATTTTTTTTCCAGAGGATCCTGAGGACTATTGCCCGACGTTCTACGAGCCGGGTGTTGACGAGGGTTGTGACCCCGAGACTGAGGAGGAGTGCACCGAGGAGACGCCGTTAGCGCCCTAGTTAGTTAGGTGGGTTTCCTGGGTTGTTCCCAGTTGTTATTTGGATGATTGTACTTATTCTTTTGATGCTTTGAGATATTGTAGACTGTTATAGACTTGGACTGTATATTTTGGATTTTGTCTTGCTCTGTGTTTCTTTGTTTCCTTTTGCTATCATATCGTGCTTTTACTCTTCCCCTAGATTTTGTGATTGAGAGTTCATATATATATTGTGTGGTTGCCCTCCTTTTTGGAGAGGTTATGGCAGATTTTTTTTGAGTTATATATAGATTTGTTTGACCTAGAACGGACCTTTACAGCGTTCTACCGCCGATTCTGCGGCGTAGGCTGGACGTACCCACGACTTATGCCCAATTTTCGGGTGCGGGTCGTGACAAGTTTTTGGTGGCGGCCCATGCAGGTCTAGTTTTTAGGTTACCTGCAATAGGATATAGGATATAGGCTGAGAGAGAGTGTACTCAATCACAACTAGGACCCTTCCTGATTTCTTTTGCTATCTTAACTTTTCTGAAATTATTTTCTTTTGAAATATTAATGTCCTCCTTTGATGATATCATTTATTGTACTGTATTGACTTTTTTTGATCTGTGTTCAGGATGCCTCCGAAGACCAGATCTCAGCGCACCGTCCCAGCAGCTGCCACCGAGAGGTCTGCCACCTCTCGTCCTGCTCGACTTCCGGCAGCCGCTACCCGCTCCACTCGCCACTCCTGCAGTTGAGGGAGCGTCTGTTTCTCTCGGAGATCCTCTCACTCCCATTGATCCGAGAGTCATCCCAGTTATTCCGGTGGTACCTCCTCCACCACCGCCTGCACCAGTGGATGCCACGTAGTTGTTCGCGTTCTTTCGAAAGATGATGGACGCGCAGCATCGCCAGGTGGATGTTATGAGGATAGCATTGAGAATGCTTATCAGGTGGCTATGACAGTGGTCTACAGAGTGGCTCAGATCCAGCCACAGCCAGAGCAGTCTCAGTATCCTAGGCCGGGCACTATTATCGATTTTCAGAGGATGCGGCCCAAGGAGTTTCGGGGTACAAAGGGGATCCTGTACGCCGACGATTGGATCGAGCATATAGAGGGCATCTTCAGGCTGGTGATGATCCCAGCCAGCATACAAATCGAGGCAGCGGGCAGCCAGATGTTCGACCTTGCCCTTACTTGGTACCGCACGGATACGCGGATAGCAGTTCCGGGACTGACTTGGGAGGCTTTCAAGAAGCTTTTCAAGGAGAAGTTCTTCCCGGATGTGGCTCTCAGTGCATTAGAGAGTCAGTTTGAGGCGCTCATCCAGGGGAGTATGCTAGTAGACGAGTATGCAGCAGAGTTCTGCCGTCTGGGCAGATTTGTCGAGGGGTTGTCTGAGGCAATGAAGGAGCGGAAGTTCCGTAAGGGTTTGGTCATGGCGGTCAAGTCCTTGACTAGGAGTGACCGCGAGGCGACCTTCGAGCAGATTGTCAGCGACGCTCAGAGGGCTGAGGATGATTTGGAGCTGAAGACCAAAAGGAGCAGAGATGCTTCAGGAGCAGACAGCAGTGCAGGCCCAGCCAAGAGGCCATTCCCAGCAGACCAAGCAGCACCAGGGTCAGGGTCGTGCGCCCTTCCGGCAGGCGCCCCAGCAGCAGAGGCAGGGACAGCAGCAGGGCCAGAGGAAGCCCATCATTTGCCCCTTCTGTAAGAAGCCAGGGCACGGATGGGACATATGCAGAAAGAGACTGGGCAGATATTTATTGTGTGGCGCAGCGGATCACCAGCTGAAGGATTGTCCTTCAGTGCTTGCCCGTACATCTCAGGGCGGAGGAGCCGCTCAGAGGGCACCAGCCAGAGCACCTGCAGCGCAGCAGAGAGTACAGTCCTTGCAGACTCAGCAGCAAAGGTTTGGCCAACACCAGCACCAGCACCGAGGAGGACAGCAGGGGCAAGCTTTTGCCCTGACCGTAGATGCGGCCGAACCCGTTGGTGATGTTATCTCAAGTTCTGTTCTTCTTGATTCTATTCCAGCACTTGATTTATTTGATTCCGGGGCTTCCCATAGCTTTGTGTCTGTATCTTTTGCTGTTAGACACCATCTTGTTGCTGAACCTTTAGCTAGACTCTGCAAGATCACGACCGGGGGTGGTATCATCCTAGTCAGTGATGTCTGCAGAGACCGGAGAGTTACCTTGGGAGGCCGGGAGTTGAGTGTGTGCCTACTCATAATGCCACTTTTGAGCTACGATATTGTACTCGGGATGGATTGGTTGAGTATGCATTATGCTAGTATAGATTGTCGTAGAGGCAGAGTTTTGTTTAGTCCGTCGGGTGAGCCAGAGTTTCAGTTTGCCAGAGGAGCAGCGGAGCAGACCGAGGGAGTCTTCTGCGGAGCCCTGGTAGTAGAGCCGAGGTTGCTATATCCACTGATAGAGGAGTACATGGATGTCTTTCCGGAGGAGTTGCCAGGGTTACCTCCGGACAGAGATGTGGAGTTCTCTATAGACTTGGTGCCAGGCGCGGAGCCGATATCCCAGCACGTCTATAGAGTCAGCAACAGTGAGCTGATAGAGTTGAAGAAGCAGGTGGATGAGCTTCAGGACAAGGGATTTATCAGATCTAGTTCTTCCCCGTGGGGTGCTCCGATACTTTTTGTGCCGAAGAAGGATGGGTCGATACAGATGTGTATCGACTACAGGGCTCTGAACAACCTCACAATCAAGAACAAGTATCCGCTGCCGCGTATTGATGATCTTTTTGACCAGTTGAGCGGAGCGAGGGTATTTTCCAGGATTGATCTGAGGACAGGCTACCACCAGGTGAAGGTCAGGAAGGAGGATATTCCGAAGACAGCTTTTCGGACTAGATATGGACAGTATGAGTTCATGGTGATGCCGTTTGGATTGACTAATGCCCCGACAGTGTTCATGAATCTGATAAACAAGGTGTTCCATCAGCATCTGGATATGTTTGTGGTGGTGTTTATAGATGATATCTTGGTGTATTCGAAGACCCCAGAGGAGCACGAGGAGCATCTGAGGATAGTGTTGAAGACTCTCAGAAAGGAGAAGCTTTATGGAAAGCTTTCGAAGTGTGAGTTCTTCCTTGACAAGGTTGAATTTCTTGGTCATGTGGTGACTGGAGAGGGAATCTCGGTGGATCCGAGAAAGATTATGGCAGTTGAGGCATGGAGTGCCCCGAGTTCAGTAGCCGAGGTCAGGAGTTTCCTGGGACCGGCAGGTTACTACAGGAGATTTGTTCAGTATTTTTCATGGATTGCAGAGCCGTTGTCCAGGATGACTCAGAAGGACGTGGAGTTTGTTTGGTCAGAGGAGTGCCAGATCGCCTTTGATGAGCTGAAGAGGAGGTTGATGACAGCTCCAGTATTGACGTTGCCATCAGGTTCTGGAGGATTCACTATCTATAGTGATGCATCGGGAAAGGGACTGGGTTGTGTGTTGCAGCAGAATGGGAGGGTGATTGCCTATGCTTCTAGGAAATTATGTCCTCATGAGAAGAAATACCCTACCCACGATTTAGAGTTGGCAGCGGTCATCTTTGCTCTGAAGTTGTGGAAATACTATTTATACGGAGAGCGTATGGAGATCTTCATAGACCACAAGAGCTTGAATTACGTGTTTACCCAAATAGAGCTGAACATGAGACAGAGGAGATGGTTGGAGTTGATGAAAGACTTTGACATATTATTTCAGTACCATCCAGGGAAGGAGAACGTAGTTGCGGATGCGTTGAGCAGGTATCCGGTAGCTATGTGCCTGACTACAGATCGTTATCTTCTGACATATCTAGAGAGCTTGGGCATTGAGGTGATAGTGCCTGGAGTTGAGATACAGATGTGGGGACTGCAGATTCAGTCAGAGTTGGCAGACCGGATCAGGGCTACACAGTTCGAGGATGAGTCCCTGAGGAGCATCAGGGCACAGGTTCAGATGGGATTATCAGATGACTTCACCATTGCTGATGATGGTTCATTGCGACACGGTACCAGGTTGTGTGTGCCGAGTGGGTCGTTGCGCGAGGAGGTTCTTCAGGAGGTGCATCGATCCCAGTATCTATGCATCCAGGTGCCAACAAGATGTATAGAGATCTGAGAGAGCATGTATGGTGGTACGGGATGAAGCGAGAGGTAGCACGCCACTACTAGAATAAGCGGTATTAGCGACGTATTTTAGCGACTCCTAGTAAAAACGTCGATAAATTAGCGACTTTGTAAAAATCATCGCTAGGCGTCGCTAAATGGCGACGTTTAGCGACGTTTAGCGACTTTTATTAAGGTTTTAAAAGAATAGTCGCTATAAGTTCAATTAAGGTCGCTAAACGTCGCTAATATATCTGATTTAGCGACGTTTAGCGTCGTAATTAGCGACGTATCTATCAAAAATATTTAGCAACGTATTTAGCGACGTCTTTGGCGTCGCTAATTTTTATTTTAGTGACGTTTTTATTTGACGTCGCTAAACGTCGCTAAATTTTGGTTAATTAGGGCTCAGTTTTCTTTTCTCCATCTGTCAAAATTTTTGAAACATTTCGATTTCTCCCGCCCCCCCTCTCCGGCGACCGGGTCTTCGACCGCTGCGGCTACTCCTGCATCCCCCTCCTCCTCCTCGAGCTCTAGGTAATCTCTCTCTCTCTCTCATGTGACACTGACATAAGACACACTTGACAGACATGACACACGCACACAGACACGATACACGCACACAGACACTAACAGACATACACGACACACACACACAGACGCAGACACACACACATGACACACATACACGACACACACACAGACGCAGACACACACACGACACACACACACGACACACACACAGACGCAGACACACACACACAGACACAAATAAGGGTTAGGGTTAGGTTTAGGGTTAGGGTTAGGTTAGGTTTTTTTACCTGGGGTTGTGGTTAGGGTTAGGTTTAGGGTTTTTAGGTTTAGGGTGTCACATTAAAGTTTTCAATGACATTATTAATAGGATTTCCTCTGATTCTAGTCTCCTAGAGGAATATCCATACTAACAAGGTCCCTAAATAAAAGTTCTATTCTCGCTTTTGAGGATCAGAAGAAGAAATATTACCACATCACTTCCTACCTACAAGGCCTGGACACTGTTCTTTGACCAGTCCTCTCCTCTTGTATTATAGTAGAGGTGATGATTTCTTGAGTTTGGAAACTCTAGGAATGCAATCCCTCTAGAAGTTTATGTTCCTAATCAATATAAATTCATTTGTTGTGATCTATGTAAGAGACAGACTCTCAAGCATGCATTAATATCAACACTTCTGAGTTTTCTCTACGCAACGTTCCATAAGGTATGGCTGTCAGGGTGGTCGCAACATGGTCGAAACGCTACGTGATGATCGTTTATTGGGAGAGAGGTGGAGGTGAAAGGGTTACAAGAAGGTTGTAAGCATTTGATAGTAAACTTAGCATTATTGATATATATATAAAAGAAGTAGTGGAAGAATAAAAAGGGAGAGAAAAGAAAAAGAAAGAACGGTACATACGAGGATTAAAGTATCGATACTTTGGGAGTCATGCAGCATTCAGGAACAATGACTCGAGTCCAGCTAAGTAATTTGACCTCAAACATCAAGTAACTTGATTCCATTCTTTATTTTGTTTTGTCCGACAGTATTGGGAGGCATAGCATAGTGCACTTGGAATGAGAATAACATTTCCAAATTTTCTTTCCCTACTAAATTCTTTGCAATTTCTTTTGTGTATCATTATTCACGTTCATAAAATGCCCTCATATACTACTATTTACTTTAATCTTTATCATCCAAATCTCATAATTCAATTTTAATTTCAATTACAATTATATAATTTAATATTGGATCATATTTTCAAACTAGTTCATTAAATCGGTCATTTTATTTTGTGACACGTAGGATATAAATAAGATATTATGGTATCATTATTATACTGCAACAAACAGCTAAATCTTTGTGAGTCATCTAATTCTTCTGTTCCGGTCCAATAGCTAATTCTTTGCTAATTCTTTGTTTTCATCTATCTTACCAGATGGCACCCAAGAGAGCGACACCTCCTACTGTTAAGGAGGAAGTGATGCCTCCTACTATTAAGGAGGAAGTGATGCCTCCTACTGTTAAGGAGGAAGAGATACCACCTGCGGGGAGTTCCAGTCACCCAGCACCTATCGCGGCTGTATCTCAGACGGAGAGTTCCAGTCACCCAGCACCCATAGCGGAGCTTGATAACATAAACGCTGTTTATGCGCAGTATTTGAGGGACTGGTATCTGCCTCATTTTGGAAATCCTCGAGATTGATACTATGATGTTTCATATACTTATATATTATAAATTTTGTGTTACTGTGATACTCTAATACTTATATATTATGTATTTTGTGATGCTGTTTATGCACATTTTGTGTGACTATGATACTGTAATACTTTTATGACTGTGATCTTTTATTATCTGTCTATAATATTTGTGTGTATTAATTGTATGACTGTGATACTTTTATTCATATTAAATATTGTTAATCCGGTGTTGAGTGTTCCACCGAAGGGGTCGGCGAACCCATAGAATTCAACGGAGGGTTGCTCCGGGTCTATTTTTAATTAGAAATTTATAAATTGCAGGAATAATATTTTGGAACAATTCAGGTTTTTTTTACTTTTTTTGTAAATTTAGCGACGTATTTAGCGACGTTTAGCGACGTCTAGCGAAGGTTTTATAAGTCGCTAAACAAGTCGCTACTTAGCGACGTGTCATTAGCCGTCGCTAACGACGTCGCTAAATATGTCGCTGTACGTCGCAAATTGCTGACATGGCAGTACTGCCAGGTCATTAAAGACGTCGCTGTTACGTCGCTATATAAGTCGCTAATTAGCGACGTTTAGCGACTTTAATGAACGTCGCTATTTTGTGACGCGGCGTCGCTAAACGTTGCTATATTTAGCGACTCAATAAAGTCGTTAAAAAACGTCGGCATAGCGACGTTTAGCGACGTTTTTCGGTTCAGCGACTTGGTTTCTTCCGACTGCGTTAAAACGTCGCTAATTACGTCGCTAAACATGTTTAGCGACGTTTTTTTGTCATTTAGCGACGTTTTTGGGCGTCGCTAATTTGACTTTTTTTGGTAATGCGCTTTGTATCCCGATGCTTAGTGTGCCAGCAGGTGAAGGCGGAGAGGCAGAGGCCAGGAGGATTACTCCAGCCGTTACCCATTCCGGAGTGAAAATGGGAGCATGTGACCATAGATTTTGTTTCTGGACTTCCCCGTTCTCCAGGCGGGAATGATGCGATTTGGGTCATCGTGGACAGGTTGACCAAATTGGCCCACTTTCTACCATTCAAAGTGGGTACGTCTACAGAGAGACTAGCAGAGATGTATGCGTGCCAGATAGTCAGACTGTATGGAGTTCCTGTGAGCATAGTATCAGACCAGGACAGTCGCTTTACTTCGCATTTTTGGAGGAGTCTGCAGGCTAGCTTGGGCACCCAGCTCAAGTTTAGTACTGCATATCACCCACAGACAGAGGGTCAGTTAGAGAGGACCATTCAGACACTTGAGGACATGCTTCGCACTTGTGTTTTGGATTTCAGAGGCTCTTGGGAGGATCACTTGCACTTGGTAGAGTTTGCTTACAACAACAACTACCAAGCCAGTATCGAGATATTACCTTTCGAGGCGTTGTATGGACGGAGGTATCGCACTCCGTTATCATGGGATAATGTAGGCGAGAGAGCTTTGCTTGGCCCGGAGATGGTGGTTGATACAGCGGAGAAGGTCAAGCTCATTAGAGATAGACTTCGGGTGGCGCAGGACAGGCAGCGGCATTGGGCCGATAGCCACCGGAGACCTTTGGAGTTCGAGGTATAGCTTAGAATCTAGATTTTGTTCTTGTGTTTTCTTATGATTGCTTGTTTTAGACTAAGTGCAGAGACCTTGTTTGTGCTAGGTTGAGATCTGGTATTCCTGAGGATTTCTCCGACGCGGGACACTATTCGCTTCGGTGGAGGCGGAAGCTTAGCCCACGTTTCGTTGGACCCTTCCGTATCCTTGAGAGGGTCGGCGCCGTGGCGTATAGGCTTGAGTTACCGCCTACGCTGGAGGGAGTTCATGATGTGTTCTACATGTCACAGTTGAGACGGTACGTGGCGGATCCCAGTCACGTATTGGATCACTCAGAGATCGTGGTGGGCCCTACTCTTAGCTATCCAGAGCAGCCGGTGGAGATTTTGGATCGGCGGGAGAAGGTGTTGAGGAACCAGACTATTACCTTGGTTTGCGTCGCTTGGAGGCATCACTCTCCAGGTGAATCGACCTGGGAGAGGGAGGATGAAATGCGCGAGCAATACCCCTATCTCTTCGAGCCCTGAGGTATGGTTCTTTCCTTGCATTCCTGTCCTAGTTTCGTCTTTTAATTTCGAGGACGAAATTATTTTAAGGAGGGTAGGCTTGTCACTACCCAATTCTAGAAAATAGGATTTTTTTTTTTTTATAAATTGTGAATTGTATTTAATTAATTATATTTATATTTATTTAGTGATTGCATTATTTTTAATTGATTGTTTTAGGATTTTGGCTAGCCTGGACCCATGTCAGACCCTAGTGGACCCATGTCCGACCCAGCCCATACCCCATTAAGACTTATTTTTGGGCTTAAAAATATTTATTATATTTTTAGTGGGTTAGTGGGAGAGATTGGAGTTAGTTTGAGTGCTTTTGGAACCCGGAACCCAAACCCAAGTGTGTGGAGGGCATTTTGGACTTTTGGACTTTGGAAACCCCCTTTATTATTACTTGGCCGGCCCCTACCTACCCACACCCGACCAAACACAGCAAGCACAGCCCCCTCTTCTTCATTTTCTTCTTCTTCTTCTTCACTTCTTCTTCTTCTCCACTTCTTCTTTCTTCTTCTTTCTTCTCCCCAAGTAAGTGTTCTCCATTTTTCTTCCTTCTTTCTTCCAATCCTTCTTCTTTATGTAAACCCTAACCTTGCATTTTTCCTAACCTAGGTGTGTGGAGCCCAGCTTTAGTGTGGAGGCTAGATTTGGTGGCTTGGAGCTTGAGGGAGGTGATTCCAAGTAGATCGGAGACTTTGGCCTTGGGATTTCAACTCCCAAGAGGTAAATCCTAACTTTTTTATTGCTAATTACTTTTATGTAGTATAATTAGTATTTTAGAACCTTCCTAGACCCTAAGCCTACCCGTGGGAGGAAGTTGGAACTAGTTTGGTTGAGTTGGAGACTTTGACACTAGGATTTGTGTCAATTTCGGGTGGAATCCGAATTTGGCCCAATTTTGGGTGATACCCTAGGTTAGACGGACCTAGGTAGACGTTGTCGGGTGTCTTGAGGGTGAGTGCGTGTCTCCGTTCGGACACGGGAAGTCGTGTCGCGGAGAAATGGGCGTTTCGGACGAATTTGGGGTTTTCGTCGTCGCCGATTCTAAGTGCGTGCGCGTTTTTGCCACGGGCCTAGAATCGATGGGTAGTATTTTTTTCTAGGATCTAGGCATCGTTTAAAACCGTGAGTAAATTTTGGGCCAATTCTGAGTTGGTTTGGTGTGCATTTCAGGAGGTTTTCCGAACCGCACACCGCGTGTTCGTTGAAATGACCGAACGGCCATTTCGACTTGGTTTCCTAGTTTCGGGCTTGTGCGCACGTTGGGTTAGCATCGGAGAGTGTGTGCTAGAATTCTCGGGTTATATTTTATATATTTATAGGTATTTGTGCGTGTCGGGGCCGTTGGACGAGCATTGGAGAGTGTTGTGTGCGTGGTTGTGTGTTGTGGTTGAGTTGTATTTATGTATATATATATATATATATATATATATATATATATATATATATATATATATATATATATATATATATGTATGTGTGTCTATATATGTATATATATGTATATATATATATATATATATATATATATATATATATATGTGTATTTATATATATGTGCTTGTGTATGTATATGTCTATGTGTTAGTGTATATATATATATATGTATAAGTGTGCGTGTGTGTGAATGTATATATATATATATATATATATATATATATATATATATATATATATATATATATATATATATATATGTGTGTGTGTGTGTGTGTGTGTGTGTGTGTGTGTATATACCTTTGAGTGTGTGTGTATATGTATATATATATATATATATATATATATATATATATATATATATATATATATATATATATATATATATATATATATATATATCTGTGTGTGTGTGTGCATATATATATAAATAGGTGTTTATATATATATATATATATATATATATATATATATATATATATTTATTTGTGTGTGTGTGTATTTATGCATAAGTGTTTGTGAGTGTGTAGGTGTGTGTTGATATATATGTTAGTGTGTGTGTGTGTTAGTATATAGATATATGTATGATTATATATATATAGTGATATATATATATATATATATATGTATATAGGTGTGTGTGTGTGTGTGTGTGTGTGTGTGTGATTATGAGTAGGGGGAGGAGCCTGCACAGCAGCAGCAATATGCAGCAGCAGCAGCAAGCCAAAGGCAGCAGCAGCAGCAAGCCAAGGGCAGCATCAGCAGCACAGTAAAGCTCGAGCAGCAGCAGCTTTCGCAGGTAGCGAGGTAGAGGGATATATAAATAGATATATTAGTAGATTGGATAGATATGAATAGATTAGATAGGTAAATAGTTAGAATTAATAGATAGATAGCTAGCTAGATTTATAGATAGTATGATAGATAGGTAATAGATAGATAGATAGGTAGTTGGATAGATAGATATATCTATGGATAGATAGGTAGTTATCTATCTAAGGTATAGATATCTATATACATATAGTTATATACATATCTATAGATATCTAGATAGTTATATACATATATATTTATGAGTTGGGTAAGGTATATATGGGTATATGTGTATATGTGTGTGGATATCTATATATATATGCATAGGTACGTATATATGTATAGATATGATATATATATATATATATTTAGCCTAGATTATAGCTAGATATATATATCTACATACTTAGATAGCTACTAGATAACTAGTTAGAGGGGTTTGAGAGCGGTATCTCAATACCTTGAGATATCCAAGGTATTGAGTTTCGAGCGGGGTATTTGAGCAATAGCCTAGGAATAGTATTGGAGTAATTTTTATATGCTTATGTGTATATAATTATGCGTGCTAGCATAGGTTTTAGCGGGTTTAGGCGGAGTGCGTGGCCTAGGGCGAGGTATCGGATACCAAGGGTATCACAGTATCTCGAGGAGGCGAGCTTGAGAGTTTTCTTGCTTAGTGAGCTCGGTTTGACCTAGAATTTCAGGGGCACCCTAGTTTGACCTAGCTTTGACCATAATTGTCCTCGTTGACCGTAAAAGTCAACGTTTGACCTAGTTTTGACCTAGAGTTGACTTTTTGGACCCCGGGTTGACTTTTTGACCCGAATTTTACCGGTTTGACCCGTTCGACCTAGAATAGCCCTAGAAGCCTGTTTTTAATTATTTTATATCAGTTTAACTCCTCAGAACCCTGTTTAATCTTACTTTTCGTAATAGGTTCTTGCGACACCGGTCCGGATCTCGATCCTCATCAGTTGCTCAGGACATCAGGCGAGTACTTACCTCTGATAGTTTCCATTTCATGATAGCGTTTATATCACCTGTTCTAGGACTGTGATACTTGATTCTGACATATTGTTACACGAGCTGGTACTAGCAGATCCCGTCATGAGATGCTATCCCCCTTACCGTGTTCAGCGGGTACTCTATCACGTGTATTTCATCATGTGCTTCGGGTATTGATTCTCATGTGCTATCATGTGCTTCTTGTGCTCTCGCCTTCGTGTGTGTGAGCTATTATCATGTACGTAGCGTGTTGTAGTTGGATCCAATGGTATTAGTGGGGGAGGGGAGTAGGAGTTGGTTATGTGATCAAAGCCAAACAGTATTCATGTGTATGTCGGTTATGCAACTCACGCATAACGGAGTTATCATAGTATTTTTTATGTGCAACCTAAGCCGATCACATAACGAACTTGTGCTCAAGGCACTTAGCTAGTATTCTTGTTTTCTCACCTGCAGTTACTTTCCACTACTTGTATTGTTCTCCAGTTTATATTGCAGCTACTTATTGTGCTCCAGCATATATTTATTTCTTGTGCATCTTATATACTTTTCTATTGCTCGTCATATACATCTTACCATGTATTTGGAGTTGCTTTCAGAGTTATGTACTTCGCTCCAGTCCTGACTGGACATATTTTTTTTCAGAGGATCCTGAGGACTATTGCCCGACGTTCTACGGACCGGGTGTTGACGAGGGTTGTGACCCCGAGACTGAGGAGGAGTGCGCCGAGGAGACGCCGTTAGCGCCCTAGTTAGCTAGGTGGGTTTCCTGGGTTGTTCTCAGTTGTTATTTGGATGATTGTACTTATCCTTTTGATGCTGTGAGATATTGTAGACTGTTTGTAAACCCCCCTTCCTAGAAATCGTATAAACCCTTTTATTTATTTATTATTAATTAAATTGTAGTAATTAGGTCTAAACAGGAGAAATAGATTTTTAATAATTTTTATGTTAGGTGTTCGGGCACTTAGATGACTTATGGGACCTTCAGGAATTTTTCGGAATTTATTCCATGTAGGAGACCCCTTGAGCTGTTGCTAGCCTAACGATGTGCATTACCCTAAGCTATAAATTTTCTTATGAGTATATATATAATATATATATGTATATACAAATATATATATATATGTATATATATATTTATAAAGAAAGAAAGAAAAAGAAAAGAAAATTAGAATATAATAATAATAATAATAATAATAATAATAATAATATAATACTAATAGTTTTCAAACCATTAGCTAGTTAGGAATTCTCTTTCAGCAACTTAACTTATTCCTTGCAGCTTAGCCTTCAGCGAATAGGCAAGGGACCCGCACCCCTTTATACCAACAGCACTTAATTGCTTGTGAACCGGTCCCTTTCACCCGCGGACATCCGACCCTTCACCCTCTCTCTCTATTAATATCATATATATATATATATATATAATAAACTCTCCAAAACCCTAACCTAGAAACTCCAGACTTCTCTTCCCATCTAGAGCCGTCAACACAGCCAGAGAAGCCTCCCCAAGCCATCCAACCATCCCGTCGACGCCGACATCGCGAACTGTAGTCTCCCACTCGAGGCACCTTCACTCCGGCACGAATTCCCGTTGACTTGCTCGACCAAACGCTGATCCGTTTTCATAGGTATGATCTTCCCTCAACCCTCTCCAGTATCTGTTTTATAGTCAACTTCGGAAAATGTGTGCCCCTAGGTGTAAATCAGCGTCCAAAATGGACGGACAGGCAGAATTCTGCAGTCGCAGAATTCCAGATTGACCACCCGTATTGTCGAGTTCGTATCTCCCAGCACAGAGATCCGAATTCGATGATTCTTTTTGATACCTGTAGAATACATGACCTAGTTTAATTTCTGTAAAATAACCCTAGGCTAATAGTTACTGTGGACATAGTTATGTTCGTCACAAAACTGTGCGCACCCACTTTTTCCGATTTTCCAAAAGTTGGAGATCGGAGCGCGCCCCGCCAAACGGGACCGCCCCGCCGTGTGCCAAGTGTACCAAATGGTGCACACAGCATAACGGGACACGTGAAAATTCGTGGAGACTGATTCGGACGCGTGTGCGCGCCGGAATCAGGCCGTATCCGCGGACACATCTCGTGTCGCCACTTTTGTGGAACTCGCACGTATTTTGTGCACGTTTGTCAGATTGCGACGAAACTTACGCCACTGGACTCGTGGTAACGCGCTGGTCCGGTGACCTAAATTTCACGCGATTCTGAGACGGTTGACCAAATCGCCAATTGGCGGGTCCCACAGTTGACTTTTTGGACCAAATTTTGTTCGGCTCATCGGAATCCAAATTTGGACATACCGTTGGGTTCGTATTGACATTTAGAGTTGTTTGACCCATAGCTTGTCCCATTTAGAGACTGTTACCCTCGGTACGCTTTTCGGTGCAAAGTGGGCCACACGTGGACCCCACTTTTACCCGAAATTACCGTTTTGCCCCTGTGTCCAAATTGGACGAAAGGGATGTACTTTTTAGCTATTTTGCTCATTCCGGAAATGTTGGTGATGTTTATTTCAGCATCCGGAGACGTTTGTTCGGAGTCCTTAGTTCCAGGTTCAGTGTCCTTGACATTTGGGCGCGTACACTTTACAGATTTCTTGCCAGGCAAGTATACCTTGCCATTGTACTGTTTTTACATTCCATATGAGGCATGCATGTTTATTTTCTGCTTATTTAGTTCATTTATTTTAACTGCTATATAAACTGCGCGTCCAAGGAAACTTGGGTGCAACGACGGTGTCGTCGTACTATGTTTTTATTTATGTACATGCATTGGACCTACTTTATGAGACTACCCCATCTTTATGAGGCATTTATGTTTTATTGGCCATGACACTATTCTTACACGAGTGTGAGTCACATGTAGGACACGGACTTGCGTACTCGGCTGGCCACTGGTACGTATAGGTCGTGCGACGGATAGGGATAACTGCCAATAGAAACTTTGCATGCTAGTAGACCTGGCGGTTATTAGAGGTTTATCGTGTCATGGACATGACATACTTAGAGCATTGGGTGGGGAGAACAACAAGTACCGCATTTGAGCTCCTTTGCACTTTTTCTGTGAAGCCCGGATTCTCCGCTGGAGATACGGGTGATGATGACCGCTATATATTATGTACTATCAGGCGGGCCACCGGCGTTCAAAAGACGACGTGCCTTTTAGGCCCCTGGCTCTTCAAAAGAGAACCATGCCAAATCCCAGTTTTCAACCAGATAGCTCACTTGTGGAAAAATGTGTTCTTAACTGCATTCACTTAGATGGTTAGGCGACCCCATGGATGTTTATTTTCAGTACTTTATTGGCATGTGCTTTTTGTATCTTGTTACGTCCCTCTGAGGACCTGGTCCCTTCCAGATATAGGTGAGCAGGAGTACCCGCAGGAGTATGGACCTGGACCTGATGCTACCTATCAGCCTGAGGAGATCTTACCTTCTGATTATATGTGATTCATTTGCAGCTGTTTAGAGATTTTAGTTGCTATTCTTTTCTAGACATTTATTCTTATATTAGAGTTTATTCTCTTCTCTCTTTAGTAGTTTATTATAGTCGATTTGCAGTGGATTTGTTTCCACCCGACTATTGCACTTTGAGATTACTATTTGAGACTACTTCTTTGATATTCAGTTATTGATTTCCTTTATTCTATTATTGGTGTTGTGGATGAGATATAGAACTGCGTGTGACTTGTTGTGACTTATATTTACCACTGTGGATTGGATATTCATGTACAGCGTACGTGTGTATATGGTTTCCATATATTGGAGTTCGTATACATACGGCTGGCGTGTTACGTATTCCTAGTCCTACGTATTTGGGACTGGGGCGTGACATGTTTTTGTGGTGGCCCATGCAGGTCAAGAATATATTGTCTCGGTTACGTAACTGTACCGAACAAGCCTGCGTAATAGGAATAGAGTATAAGGATCTCATCCACGCTTGATTGAAATTCATCCTTCCTATTTAATACTTGCATCCTGTTTGATTCCTGTACTTTTTTAATCGTTTCGTACATCAACTGCAGAGAGATAGATTTGCAGAATGGATGTACTACCGCTGATGGCGACGCAACTTCTGGAGTCAATGGTCAGACTCAAGGAGGGACCCCAACAATTCCTAGGCTTCCGGGGCCAGATGGACAGACTCACACCCCAGTTCCATCTGACCTTCCCGCTTCACCTATTGGGAACCTTCCACCTGTCCCAGTACCGCAAGATGGCCAAGCGCAGATGTTCCAATTCTTTCAGATGATGATACAGGAACAAAGGCAGCAGGCAGCCGAGCAGAGGCAGCAGGCAGCCGAACAGAGACAAGAATTTATGGCAGCATTGGAGAGGATGGCTGCACATGCTACTGTACCAGCCCAAACACTAGCTCCAGTACCTCGAGCTAAGGTTGGATCAGTAAAGGATTTTGTTCAGATGGGTGCAAGGCAGTACAAGGGCACTGAGAGCCCGGAGGAGACTACCAGCTGGATCACTCACACACAGAAGCTACTGGAGGCATCGCAGTTACCTACGGACCTATGGATGACGGGTGTACGGACGCTTCTAGATGGTAATGCCCATCACTGGTGGGAATCCATGGAGCGCCAGTTGGGTACTTACCAGACATGGGAGCAGTTCTTGGAGTGCTTCGAGGGGAAGTACTTTTCGGACACTGTCAGGGACACCTTGTATGATCAGTTTCTTCACTTGGAGCAAGGGAACCGAACCGTGGACGAGTATGATGCCGAGTTTAGTCGACTCAGCAAATATGGCGCTGCTTTGATACCAAATGACTTGGCTAAGGCTAAGAGATTTCATCGAGGACTGACCCAGGAGCTTCAACATTATACAAGCTCGCAGTCCCGAGTCTCTTATGCTGAGCTACTGACAGAGGCCAGATTTCAGGAAACCATTAGCAGAGGAAGGGGAGCTCAGCTGAGGACACAACAAGGATCAGCAAGGATACAGCAGGGACCAGCCAGGACACAACAGGGAGGACCTATCAGACGCCCCTTGGCACAACAACATCAGCAACACAGAGCCGGACCGTACCAGATTCCGGAAAAACCCCAATGTCATTATTGTGGGAAGATCGGACATATTTCGAGAGATTGTCGGACTCGCTTGGGTCAGTGTAAGAGATGTGGCTCTGGACAGCACCTGGCGAGAGACTGCCCCATGCAGCAGGCACTTCCACCGCCAGTTCAGAGATTAGCGCTTCCAGCACCGAAGTCAGCCCAGCAGATGACCGGACCGGGAGCACCTCGACCCCCAGCAGCAGGAGGATTTCAGAGAGGACCACCGCTACCCACTCAGGAGGAGCAGTATATGAGGACTGGGCATGGACAACCACAGAGGAACGGACGAGCTTTTGCAATGGAGGTAGATGACATAGATCATGAGGTGGATGTCATAGCAGGTATTACCCTTGCTTTTACTTTTCCCGCTGTGACATTATTTGATACGGGAGCCACCCACTCATTCATATCATCTAGTTTTATTGCCAAACACAACATTGCTTCTACACCATTATCTAGTTGTGTTAGAATTCTTACCGGATGAGGAGTTGTACCAGTTACTCGAGTTTGTAGATCGGGCCCTATAGTGATACGTGGCAGAGAGATGAACGCCCAACTCTTAGTCCTTCCTATGCCGTCTTTTGATATTGTGCTTGGAATGGACTGGCTGAGCAAGAACCACGCTTTCTTCGATTGCTTTGGAGGAAGCATTCTTTTTAAGGTACCTGGCCAGCCTGAACTTGAGTTTGCCCGAGGATCCACAGAAATCCTTGATGGTATGCAGCTCGCAATGGACGATGTTGTCTATCACCCTATTATTTTAGAATTTCTAGACGTCTTTCCAGAGAATTTGCCAGGACTACCCCCAGACCGAGACGTAGAGTTTTCAATTGAACTAGCACCCGGATCAGCACCTATAGCATCGCATGTTTACAGACTGGCGAAGAAGGAGATGGACGAGCTGAAGGCACAGTTAAAAGAGCTAGAAGAGAAAGGTTTCATCCGACCGAGTGTATCACCCTGGGGAGCACCAGTGTTATTTGTACCCAAGAAGGATGGGTCAGTGCGTATGTGCATTGATTACAGGGCCTTGAATGCCGTGACAGTGAAGAACAAATATCCATTGCCACGCATTGATGACCTGTTTGATCAACTCAGTGGAGCTAAGGTATTCTCGAAGATAGATTTGAGATCGGGATATCACCAAGTGAAGGTACGGAAGCAGGACATTCCGAAGACCGCATTCAGAATAAGATATGGACACTACGAGTTTTTGGTCATGCCATTTGGATTGACCAATGCTCCAGCGATCTTTATGGACTTGATGAATCGAGTCTTCCACCAGTACTTGGACCAGTTCGTGGTCGTCTTCATAGATGATATACTTGTCTATTCGAAGAGCCACGAGGAGCACGAGGAGCATCTGCGGATTATTCTAGAGACTTTGAGAGGAGAGCAGTTATATGCTAAACTCAGCAAATGTGAGTTCTTCTTGGACAGAGTTTCATTTCTTGGACATGTTGTTACAGGAGATGGCATTTCTGTTGATCCAGAGAAGATCTCAGCAGTTGAGACATGGCCTGTTCCTAAATCAGCAGCAGAGGTGAGGAGTTTCCTTGGACTTGCGGGATATTACCGACGGTTCGTGGAAAACTTCTCAAGGATAGCGGCACCTATGACTCGTCTGACCTGTAAAGATCAGGAATTTATATGGACTGACGAGTGTCAAGCAGCCTTTGAAGAGTTGAAGAAGCGACTGACTACAGCACCAGTATTGGCGATTCCGTCAGGATCAGGAGGTTACGTGATCTACAGTGACGCATCAGGAAAAGGCTTGGGATGCGTATTGATGCAGCATGGCAAGGTGATTGCATATACATCTAGGCAGTTACGAGTGCATGAGAAGAATTATCCAACTCACGACTTGGAACTTGCAGCCGTTGTATTTGCTCTGAAGCTATGGAGATATTACTTATACGGGGAACGAGTGGAAATCTATACAGACCACAAAAGCCTCAAGTACGTCTTCACGCAGAAGGAGTTAAATATGAGGCAACGTCGATGGCTCGAGTTGATGAAAGATTTCGAGATAGAGCTACATTATCATCCAGGCAAGGCTAACGTGGTAGCAGACGCGTTAAGCCGGAAGCCAGCAGCTTACTTCTTGACAGCACAGAGGGAACTTTTGGAGGACTTGCAAGAACTTGGCATTGAAGTGATATTACCCGGAGCAGATGGGACACTAGCCAACTTACAAGTTCAATCATCATTGGTAGAGAGGATTAAGGCAGCTTTGCCTACAGATGCCAGATTCAGGAGACTAAAGAAAAGGACAGAGGCCGGAGAGCAGACCGGATTGCGTATTCATGAGGATGGGACATTACGATGTGGTGATCGTCTTTATGTTCCGAATGGAGAGATTCGACAGGAGCTGATGGCAAAGGCTCATAGTTCGATCTATTCTATTCATCCTGGAGGCACCAAGATGTATCGTGACTTACGACAGCATTTTTGGTGGCATGGGATGAAGAGAGAGATAGCTCGCTTTGTAGCTAAATGTCTGGTATGTCAACAAGTGAAGGCGGAGCACCAGAGGACAGCAGGATTATTGCAACCACTTCCGATTCCAGAGTGGAAGTGGGAGCACATCACTATGGACTTCGTCACGGGTTTTCCCAAGAGTCCAAGTGGGAGAGATGCAGTGTGGGTAATAGTGGACCGACTCACCAAGTCAGTCCATTTTATACCTTTTAGAGTGGGTCAGTCTACAGAAGCTTTAGCTGATTTATATATGAGGCAGATCGTGAGATTGCACGGCATACCAGTCAGCATTGTATCGGACAGAGATTCGCGCTTCACATCGCACTTTTGGAAGAGCATGCAAGAGAGTCTTGGTACTCGTCTGAAGTTTAGTACATCTTACCACCCGCAGACAGATGGACAGTCGGAGCGTACTATTCAGACCTTGGAGGACATGTTGAGGGCTTGCATGTTAGACTTCGGAGGATCATGGGAGGACCACCTACATCTTGTAGAGTTTTCTTACAACAATAGCTATCAAGCGAGTATTCAGATGGCTCCGTTTGAAGCATTGTATGGAAGAAAATGTAGGTCTCCTGTGTGTTGGAGTGACGTGGGAGAACGTCAGATTCTGGGACCCGAGTTGGTGGTCAACACCGTAGAGACAGTCAAGAAGATTCAGGGACACTTGCGAGCAGCACAAGACAGGCAGAAGCAGTGGGCAGACCTTCACCGTCGTCCCTTGGAGTTCAAAGAGGGCGATCACGTCTTCTTGAGGATATCACCGACCAGAGGCACCATCCGATTCGGAGGACGCGGCAAGTTGAGTCCAAGGTATATTGGACCATTTGACGTGCTCGAGAGAATTGGCGAGGTGGCATATCGACTTGCGCTACCACCTTCACTGGAGGGAGTACATGACGTATTCCATGTGTCGCAGCTCAGGCGATATGTGGCAGACAGCAGTCATGTTCTCGACCATTCGGAGATCACTATTGGGCCGAGCTTGTCTTACCAAGAGCAACCCGTGGGAATCCTTGATCGTCGAGAGAAGGTATTGAGGAACCAGTTTATTCCCTTGGTTCGCGTAGCATGGAGGCATGGCGCACCAGGAGAATCAACTTGGGAGCGCGAGGACGACATGCGCAAGCGTTTTCCGAACCTATTCGCAGACCAAGGTATGAATTTACATTGTTAAATTATATCTTATACCATCCTTGCATTCTATCGTGACTTAATTTTAATTTCGAGGACGAAAATTTTTAAGTTGGGTAGAATGTAAAACCCCCTTCCTAGAAATCGTATAAACCCTTTTATTTATTATTAATTAAATTTGTAGTAATTAGGTCTAAACAGGAGAAATAGATTTTTAATAATTTTTATGTTAGGTGTTCGGGCACTTAGATGACTTATGGGACCTTCAGGAATTTTTCGGAATTTATTCCATGTAGGAGACCCCTTGAGCTGTTGCTAGCCTAACGATGTGCATTACCCTAAGCTATAAATTTTCTTATGAGTATATATATAATATATATATGTATATACAAATATATATATATATGTATATATATATTTATAAAGAAAGAAAGAAAAAGAAAAGAAAATTAGAATATAATAATAATAATAATAATAATAATAATAATATAATACTAATAGTTTTCAAACCATTAGCTAGTTAGGAATTCTCTTTCAGCAACTTAACTTATTCCTTGCAGCTTAGCCTTCAGCGAATAGGCAAGGGACCCGCACCCCTTTATACCAACAGCACTTAATTGCTTGTGAACCGGTCCCTTTCACCCGCGGACATCCGACCCTTCACCCTCTCTCTCTATTAATATCATATATATATATATATATATAATAAACTCTCCAAAACCCTAACCTAGAAACTCCAGACTTCTCTTCCCATCTAGAGCCGTCAACACAGCCAGAGAAGCCTCCCCAAGCCATCCAACCATCCCGTCGACGCCGACATCGCGAACTGCAGTCTCCCACTCGAGGCACCTTCGCTCCGGCACGAATTCCCGTTGACTCGCTCGACCAAACGCTGATCCGTTTTCATAGGTATGATCTTCCCTCAACCCTCTCCAGTATCTGTTCTATAGTCAACTTCGGAAAATGTGTGCCCCTAGGTGTAAATCAGCGTCCAAAATGGACGGACAGGCAGAATTCTGCAGTCGCAGAATTCCAGATTGACCACCCGTATTATCGAGTTCGTATCTCCCAACACAGAGATCCGAATTCGATGATTCTTTTTGATACCTGTAGAATACATGACCTAGTTTAATTTCTGTAAAATAACCCTAGGCTAATAGTTACTGTGGACATAGTTATGTTCGTCACAAAACTGTGCGCACCCACTTTTTCCGGTTTTCCAAAAGTTGGAGATCGGAGCGCGCCCCGCCAAACGGGACCGCCCCGCCGTGTGCCAAGTGTACCAAATGGTGCACACAGCATAACGGGACACGTGAAAATTCGTGGGGACTGATTCGGACGCGTGTGCGCGCCGGAATCAGGCCGTATCCGCGGACACATCTCGTGTCGTCACTTTTGTGGAACTCGCACGTATTTTGTGCACGTTTGTCAGATTGCGACGAAACTTGCGCCACTGGACTCGTGGTAACGCGTTGGTCCGGTGACCCAAATTTCACGCGATTCTGAGACGGTTGACCAAATCGCCAATTGGCGGGTCCCACAGTTGACTTTTTGGACCAAATTTTGTTCGGCTCATCGGAATCCAAATTTGGACATACCGTTGGGTTCGTATTGACATTTAGAGTTGTTTGACCCATAGCTTGTCCCATTTAGAGACTGTTACCCTCGGCACGCTTTTCGGTACAAAGTGGGCCACACGTGGATCCCACTTTTACCCGAAATTACCGTTTTGCCCCTGTGTCCAAATTGGACGAAAGGGATGTACTTTTTAGCTATTTTGCTCATTCCGGAAACGTTGGTGATGTTTATTTCAGCATCCGGAGACGTTTGTTCGGAGTCCTTAGTTCCAGGTTCAGTGTCCTTGACATTTGGGCGCGTACACTTTACAGATTTCTTGCCAGGCAAGTATACCTTGCCATTGTACTGTTTTTACATTACATATGAGGCATGCATGTTTATTTTCTGCTTATTTAGTTCATTTATTTTAACTGCTATATAAACTGCGCGTCCAAGGAAACTTGGGTGCAACGACGGTGTCGTCGTACTATATTTTTATTTATGTACATGCATTGGACCTACTTTATGAGACTACCCCATCTTCATGAGGCATTTATGTTTCATTGGCCATGACACTATTCTTACACGAGTGTGAGTCACATGTAGGACACGGACTTGCGTACTCGGCTGGCCACTGGTACGTATAGGTCGTGCGACGGATAGGGATAACTGCCAATAGAAACTTTGCATGCTAGTAGACCTGGCGGTTATTAGAGGTTTATCGTGTCATGGACATGACATACTTAGAGCATTGGGTGGGGAGAACAACAAGTACCGCATTTGAGCTCCTTTGCACTTTTTCTGTGAAGCCCGGATTCTCCGCTGGAGATACGGGTGATGATGACCACTATATATTATGTACTATCAGGCGGGCCACCGGCGTTCAAAAGACGATGTGCCTTTTAGGCCCCTGGCTCTTCAAAAGAGAACCATGCCAAATCCCAGTTTTCAGCCAGATAGCTCACTTGTGGGGAAAGGTGTTCTTAACTGCATTCACTTAGATGGTTAGGCGACCCCATGGATGTTTATTTTCAGTACTTTATTGGCATGTGCTTTTTGTATCTTGTTACGTCCCTCTGAGGACCTGGTCCCTTCCAGATATAGGTGAGCAGGAGTACCCGCAGGAGTATGGACCTGGACCTGATGCTACCTATCAGCCTGAGGAGATCTTACCTTCTGATTATATGTGATTCATTTGCAGCTGTTTAGAGATTTTAGTTGCTATTCTTTTCTAGACATTTATTCTTATATTAGAGTTTATTCTCTTCTCTCTTTAGTAGTTTATTATAGTCGATTTGCAGTGGATTTGTTTCCACCCGACTATTGCACTTTGAGATTACTATTTGAGACTACTTCTTTGATATTCAGTTATTGATTTCCTTTATTCTATTATTGGTGTTGTGGATGAGATATAGAACTGCGTGTGACTTGTTGTGACTTATATTTACCACTGTGGATTGGATATTCATGTACAGCGTACGTGTGTATATGGTTTCCATATATTGGAGTTCGTATACATACGGCTGGCGTGTTACGTATTCCTAGTCCTACGTATTTGGGACTGGGGCGTGACACTGTTATAGACTTGGACTGTATATTTTGGATTTTGTCTTGCTCTGTGTTTCTTTGTTTCCTTTTGCTATCATATCGTGCTTTTACTCTTCTCCTAGATTTTGTGATTGAGAGTTCATATATATATTGCATGGTTGCCCTCCTTTTTGGAGAGGTTATGGCAGATTTTTTTGTGAGTTATATATAGATTTATTTGACCTAGAACGGACCTTTACCGCGTTCTACCGCCGATTCTGCGGCATAGGCTGGACGTACCTATGACTCATGCCCGATTTTCGGGTGCGGGTCGTGACAATTTCCTTTACCTTGCTACTTGCTACAACTGTTTTATAGTTTTTATCATTTAACTGAAACTGCTGTTAGAGGTGTACTTGCTCCAGTCCTAATTGGACATATTTTTTCCAGAGTATCCGGAGGATTGGTGTCCGACGTTTTATGGACCTCAGCCTATCGATGGTGCAGACAGGGACCCTCTAGTTTAGGAGTAATTTCTGGATTGGTAGCCGGGATCACTAAGACCTCAGTTGTTATTTTTATTAGCTTTTAGCACCAGATTTGTCTCCGATTTTGGATTGAGATCTTGTATTGTATATGATTTTGGATATTGTTGTATTATTATTATTATTATTGTGGTTATTTTTTAGCTGTAGTTGTTTAGACTTTGTAGTTGTTAGACTTCTGTATTATCTTATCGTGCTTAGATTCGTGATTGAGTACTTGTGATTATCATTATGATATTGCTCCTCCGTTTGGAGTTGAGATCTTGGCAGATTTATATATTGATTATGTGAGATTGTTAGCTAGATAGTTGACCTAGACAGCGTTCTACCGCCGATGCTGCGGCGTAGGCTGGACGTACCCACGACTCATGCCCGAATTTTCGGGTGCGGGTCGTGACACATTTTTGGTGGCGGCCCCATGCAGGTCTCGATTCGCAATTAGCGTGATATCGTGGTGGTATAATGACTTAGTTGTACTGCTGCGAGCCTGCTATAGGATCTAGGATCTAGGATGAGAGTGTACTCAATCACGACTAGGAACAATTCCAATCTAATTATTCTGAAATTGTTTCTTTTGAAATATTACTGTCCTTCTTTGATGATATCGTATCTTGCACCGTAT